>PVJI01003140.1:99078-129547 GCA_004026765.1 Micronycteris hirsuta
GGAATTCCTTTGTAGGTAACTGTCTCCTTTTCTCTTGCTGCTTCTAGGATCCTTTCCTTATTTTTGATCTTGGGTAATGTAATTATGATGTGCCTTGGTGTGTTCCTCTTTGGGTCCAACTTCTTTGGGACTCTCTGAGCTTCCTGGACTTCCCGAAAGTCTATTTCCTTCACCAGCTTCGGGAAATTCTCCATCATTATGTGTTCAAATAAGTTTTCATTTCCTTGGATTTCTTCTTCTTCTTGCAGCCCTATGATCCGTATGTGGGACATTTACAGATGTCCTGGAGGTTTCTGAGCCCCTCCTCCATTTTTTGAATTCTTGTTTCTTCATTCTTTTCTGGTTGAATGTTTTTTTCCCTCTGCTGGTCCACTCTGATGATTTGAGTCCCAGTTTCCTTCTTATCTCTATTGGTTCCCTGCAGATCTCTCTTCATTTGTTCAAGCAATTTCGATAATTTTTCATCAAATTCTGTTAGCATCCTTATTACTAGGGTTTTAAACTGTGCATCTGATAGGTTGGCTATCTCTTGGTCGGTTAGCTCTGGAGCTTTGATCTGTTCCTTTCTTTGGGCCATTTTTTTTTCCCTCGGCGAGCCTGTTACTGTAAGTGGGGAGGAGCCTTGAGGTTCCCCTGGGCAGGGAAACTCACGGTAGTTGTGCCGTGACGTAGCCTGTGGGGCGGGACCTGAGAGCACAATGGCGCCTCTGGCAAGCAATTTGAACCCCTCTGCACCAGCTCCGGGGGTCGCTCCGGGGTCGGTGGATGGGCTGCACAGCTCCAGTCCCCCGCGGGTCTCCCCAGCGAACTCTCCTATGAGGCCGGGAGTTCCTCCCGCCACCAACTCCACCCCCACAGGTGCTCTCAATCTGCGCGGATGGGTTGCGCCGGCAGCGCTTCAGTCAGGCCCCCCGTCTGGGTGTGCTGCAGCCCCGCGGGAACCGCCCCTCTAACCTTGGACCTGCTGTCTGCTCACCAGCTCGATGCAGGGTCGCAGAGCGCTCTCCCTCCGCCCTGCTCCTCCCGGCTCACCAGACTGGATGAATGTATCTTCTTTAATTCCTTGGTTGTCAGACTTCCTCTCAATTTGATTTTCTGTCAGATCTGGCTGTTTTGGGTTGGGTAAATTTCTGATTTTTTCCTTGTTTGGTTGTGCGAGGCGGCACAGCGCATTCACCTATGCCGCCATCTTAGGAAGATAGAGCACTATTCTTAATAACCAAGAGGTGAAAACAGCCCCAGTGACCATCAATGGATGAATGGATAAACAAAATGCTGCAATTGTGGTCAATTTGTATAATGGAATATTACTTGGCCATAAAAAGGAATGAAGTGCTGCTACATGCTACAACATGGCTGCACCTTGAAAACTTGATGCTAAATGAAAGAGGCCAAACACAAAAGGTCACATGAACTATTCCATTCATTTGAAATATCCAGAGTGGGTAAATCCATGGGGACAGGAAGCAGATTAATAGTTGTTATGGGCTCAGGGGAGGGTGAAATGAGGAATAGAAACAGATTTCCTTTGGGGGTGATAAAAGTATTTCAGAACTAGACAGAGAGGACAGTTGTACAACCCTGAGAATGTTCAAAATGCCACTTTCTACTGGTTACTAGTAAGTTAGGTTAATTTTACCTAAATTGGGGGGGAGGGACCCTCCCAAGTCAATGTGTGGGTGTCTTAATGCCATGATGAAGAAAACAGAAGCAAAAGGAGGCAGTGATTGTTGAAGCACTGATTTAAAATGTGCACTCGGAGGGCAGAGCCGTCTCCTAAATCTCTTTAATTAAGACAAAGAGGGCAAGAGTGAGGCAGGGGAAACAGCAGTTCAGCAGATAAATGGCAACTGGAAGAGACTCGAGCCAATGGCTTCTCAGGAAGGTCAGCTGCACGGATTTTTTACAAGTCGAGGTAACACGTGAAGTGTGCAAACAGCACCGTTCATGCCTTTGTGCCTGCTTTCCCAACCCTCTCCACCCGCTCTCTTGGCTTGGCACGCGTCCTATTTTCCAAACAGCAGCTGCGCACAGTTGAATAGTAAATCAAACACCCTAAAAAACCGTTGTTTTAAAACAATGTCTCAGATTTCCCAGATATTTCATTTCTATTTTCCTTCCCCCGAACACTCTCGCCTCAGACGGTAGTGGCGGTACCCGCATTCAGGTAGTGGACCTCCACGCTGTTCGCCGGGGCTTCGTGAGTGATTTCCCATGGACGAGTGGTTTCGGGGGCAGAATTTGCAGGCACATGCATTCAGGCTGGTCCTGTATGTTGTTAGGGAACATGTTGGCAACAAATGCTCTTGAGCAGGAAGGGATAGGGTGGGTAAGGTTTTCTGGGGACACATTTCCCCAGGGCAAGCCCTAAGTTTCCAAGGCTGGCATTGTGAGGGTTTTCCATCCCCGTGGCTCTGCAAACCATTCTACAGAAAGCCTTCGCTAGCAGCCCCCAGAAAAAGCTGTGCAGGTTCCAAATTCATTGTGTGGGGAGGCAGTTTTCCTTGGGGGAAAGGCAAATGGTTGTGGCGAGGGCTTTTCCAGCAGGGGCAGTGCCAGGCATCTGGGCAAACCTCATGCCCATGCACACACAAGTACACACCTACAAACCCTAGTGCTAGGAGTGCCTCAGCCGCCAACTGAAGCCAGGGCTTCTCAGTCTCAAAATTGACAGCTGGGTCTGATCATTATTGATTGGGGGAATTGCTGAAGCTCAGAAAGGTTGGATGGCTCACCAAAGTGACATGCTATTAAGTCTCAGAGCTTATCGGGTACACCCTCAACAAACATTTTCTACCACCTATTGTGCATTGAGCATTATTATAGGCACTGCCAGCCAGCAAATTTTTGTTGACCATCTATAAGATGTCAATATTGCAGATACAAGAGAGAACCAGACAGACCTTCTCACTGTGCAGGAGATAGAAAATAAATAGGTAAACCAGAGTTTCTCAGCACTGTTGACCCTTGGGACTTGGTCACACTCTGCTGTGGGGCTGCTGAAACCGAGGGTCCTTGTGACTTTGGTTAAAGTTAACTTTAAAGTCTGTGTCTAGAAATCATGTTGCTCTCTCTCTATATATATATATTTCTCAAAGACCTAGTCTTTCCCCTGGATAATCAGCAATCCCCAAGGTGGCAGAAGACAGTAGCCTGGACCCAACTAAAGGTCAAGGATTCAGACCTCTGGCAGGCTAAAGATAACATCTTGACCTGAGTTATGATTCAGCTCTCAACACCTAGGGTACAATGATTCCCTGTCTACTTCCCCATGAAAGCAGACAGAGAGACACCAGAACAGACCTCAGAACAGTCCTCAAGACCTGAAGAAATGATTTATTACCCCCCTGCACCTTTGACCAACCAGCTCCCAGCACGACTCCAAACCCCTAACCAGGGTCTCTCATGATGTTGCCCTATACACTCTGTAACTTACATGCCATCACAAGTTTGGGCTGTTGAGCAATGAGCTTCATGTTCTTCTGGGTGTTGCCATTCACAATAAAATAGCCAATCTTTCTCCTCTGCAATCTCCATGTCCGGTGCCTGGTTTCCCAACGCCAGGTGGACGAGCTCTTCCTGTTGGGCAGCACTGCTGGGTGCACTGAAGGATGTTTAGCAGCATCTTTGGCCTCTACTAGGTTTGAGTAGCATCTTCCAATTGTGACAACAAAAAAAATCTCCAGACGCTGCCGAGGGTTCCTTGGGGGACAAAATCAACCCCTGCTGAGAGCCACTGGCATACAGGAAGTTTACAAAAACAGCCTTAGAGTAGGATGAGTGATCTATGTAGAGGAGAAGCCTGGCTGACAGAGGGAAACGAACGCGTCCCGGAGCCGGCCTCCCTCCGGTGGGGCTGGGCTGGGCAGAGATAAGAGCTGCCCCTGGAGCGCCAGTTAACGCGGCCGAGATGGCAGGCGCTAACTTAGTCCATAACTGGGCTGGCCAGTTTCCATGAAGCACCTTTTGAAGTCATCAGTGTTCCTCGCTCAGTGGTAAAGTCTATGAGATCAGGGACTTTGTCCCTCTAGGTGACTGCAATATTCCCAGAATGCGGAACAGTACCAGAGACAGAACCCTGGACCATAAGTGAAAGAATGAATGAGTCTGAATTCTAAACGACAACCTCCTTCATAAGAGGACCCTGTGATTTTTGCTCACCATTTCCTTCCCTCTCTTACTTCTCCCGCTTTGTCTCTCTGGCCTCTTCTCTCTTTTCATGGGTACAAACACACACATAGAGACACACACACAGACACACACAAACACACTCATGCTCCCATGAACAGACACACAACACACAGAAGTAGAAACCAAACACACGTCTTTGACTCAACGTCCTGAGAAAATGAGCCATGGTAAACCCAGCGGCAGACTGCAAGGGCGCAGAATGTACCGAAAACATCAACAAGCTTTTGGGCCTCTTGGCATCTCTTGATTTGTCACCACTTGAAGTCTCGCTGCCCTCACCACAAGGTCACCAGAAGTTCTGTGTGCAGGCCAGGAAACCGTGTGATCCTTTGCATTCAGAGCAATTCACTTTACCGTCACATCTGTAGTGAAAAATAACATTAAATGGCCACTCCCTCCTCCCCCACCAAAAAAATAAAATGAAATAAAAACAACACAACCACTCTGTGGTTATGGAGCCCATATAAAGTGGTTCCAGTCTCTTGGCAAAGATTATGAAAGGCTGGCAGAGTGGCAGAGACGCAGTTCAGAAAACATAATCTTTTATTTACCCAGATAAATATGATCCTTGCTACATAAATTTGAGGCCACTTTGTTAAACACTTTATATGCTGTACTACACCCAAAAGACCATAACTGCCTTTAGATTGAGGATGATGATTGGGAAATAGCAAACCAGGAAAATAAATAAATTATATGTATTTATTTATTTTTAACAGGCTTTTCTAGACAAGCCACAAGGCCTTTCTCAGGTAACACACACTTGGCAACCTAAAATAAAAAGTGACCTCTTGATCGGAAACAACTGAACTCCGATTCATTTTCCTCCTGGGTTGCTGCTCAGTAGCTGTCCATCTGTTGTTCTCAGTGAAACACACACAGGAAGTTCAGACCCAGTGGCTGCTGTGCTGAATCAAAGTACCCCTCTCTTTTTCTAAACTCTGCACAGAGAACTGTTAGAAATTAGGAGGCAAAGACTAATCAGTGGGTAGAGTCAACCCCGACACTGTATTTGAGTTGAAGGAGGGACCAAGGTATCCATGGAAACTGCGTGGCAGTCCACATAGGGGATTGAGTCTAAGAAATAAGCAGAGTTTAGACTTCTTCCCAAATGCCAGCTGGTCTCCTGTGATTAGGGATATTATGATGTCTTATGACTTATGAAGTCTCTGAGGAACCTTCTCAATCTTTACAGGTCCCTTTGCTCTTTTCAATTCCCCCTGATAACGTTTATGGAGCATTTTCTATATGTGAGCTGGTTCTAAACACTTCACAAGACCGCAATGCTATATCTAAAATGCTATGAGGTACTATTGTCTTCTGTGTTTTACAAATAAATAATTAAGACCTAGCGAGGTGAGATAAAGCTCCAAAGTTAACACAGTCATTGAGAAGGGGCAACGGGGTATGAATCCAAGTCATCTGCCATCAAAGCTAATGCTCTTTCCATCACAGCTGTGTGTTCTACCAGGTGCCAGCGCTCAACGCATTTCACTTCTCCCTCTCCACACGGGGCACCCCACCCCCTCTGTAGCTCTGGTCATCACCTCTATGAGAGCCACCAAGAATATTTCAATTGCCGTGCCAGCTCCAATCTTCTGGTAATGGCTGCCTGGATCGTGGTGCTTAAGCAGCCAGCCTCAGTGAAAAAAAACTCCAGGGTTTCTTAGTGATGCCTGTTCTGCGTGCAGGAGTGAGGATTAGTGGCACGTTTGCTACCTATTTGCCATCCTCTTTCTGTATGCTGATGACTGTCCAGTTTCCATTGCCGGCCAATATTTTATCTTCCAGACTACACAGCAAGACTTTGAACTGCCTGCTAGACATCGCTGGTATATCTCGCTGGCATCTCAGACTCTTCAAAGCTGGCCTCTTCTCTCGTGGTCCCTAATCAGGTTTGAAAAACAACTATCCACGCAGATTTCTGGCTGGAAACCTGAGAGGGAGGCTTGACTCTCCTCTCCCCTTCATTCAATACTATAGTCAATCATGCATCCTTTCGGTTTTACTTCTCCAACATTTTGAGAATCTGCTGTGATCTATCAATTTCCCACTCTTTGAGTCTAAGATATGCCCTTATTTAAACTATTGAAATAATAAACTAGCTAGTGGTCATGTATCCAGACTTGCCCACCCACAAGCCAAGTATTTTTCCTAAAGCACAAACTTGCATATACAGGGCCTGGCACAAATAATGCCCCTAGTAAATATGTAAAGGACTTAATGATTGTTTAATAAATAAAGAAAACCAAATGTGTATATTTATTTATGACGTTTTAAGTAAGATGTTCAAATTTCTGTCCATCTCACGCGAGACACTCATGTGCCTTGCCAACCACACTCCCTGGCGTTACTCCTGCCAACCCTGTGGGTTTCCCTTGCCCAAGCGTCTCTGCAGATCCCTGAAGGCCCAAACTCTCCCGCTGGCATAGGGACCCTTCACCATGAGGCCTTTTTCTTACTGTTCAGACACTCCCATGCCGCTCCGTTAGCCATCCCATCACGTTACTTGTGCTTGAACTGTGTAATCACCGCACTCTATTATTCCATCCTTCATACCTATGTGCCTTTGCACAAGCTGTTTCTTCAGCTATGAATGGCCTCTACAATCGAGTGATTCCTCATAGAGAAATCCATGCCCTTGATTGTCAGGAGCCAGCAGGCACAGACTTCATCCTGAGCTCTAAGAAGCATCATCTGAAGGACCCAGTATAGCAGTCTGCACAGGGGCGGGCCTTACCCCTCTTACCGGACTCTTTCTTGAGTCCCCTTCAAAGCAGTGGCTATTAGAATGAGGTTTACAGCCTATATGTCCATAGACAAGAGGCACCCTTTGGATAATGTCCCCAAGGAGGCTGAAGTTGAGACCTATGACCCTCGGTCACCTCCTAACAATGTCAACTGTATTGCAGGCACCTCAGGCGGTGGATTTTTGCACCAGCTTCCCGTTGCCATTGGCATTTGGGCCTCACAGCTCACAGTCAGCCTTGTGACATTTGGCTGTCACTCAAGAATGTAAGCTCCTTGAAGGCAGGGGCCAGGGACATCTTTACCTTCCTGTTGTACCTGAGCTTGGTACCAAATGGCCATCCATCGATTGAGTGGGATGAACCAGAGAATAGGTGAGTCAGTCTCAGGACCATTTCTTATTAGCTGGGTGATCTTCACCCAATTTTTTAACCTCTATATGCCTCAGTTCCTCCACCTGAAGAACTGGGATAATAGTTGTGCCATGATATTAGGTTCTTCAGACCTTGCTCTCAATAGGCAGAGGATGGATGGATGGTTGAGTGGGTAAATGAGTATCCCTATTGATGAATGAGTGTATTAAAAGATATAGAAGTTATTTGATAGAATCACTTTATTATGTAATTAGGAAGAATTTCTTCCATCACTGCCAGAAGGTACCAACCATTCACATGATAAACTAAGTCACCCAAACACAAATGGCCTCCCAGAAAACAATCAAATAACTAACTTTTGCAGCCCTAGGGATAGCGAGAAGGCTTCCTCTGGGCACTCCTTACCAAACACCCTTCCCAGAAAGAAAAGGAAAGGGAAGGGAGGAAAGAAGAGGGAAGAAGGAAGGAGAGGTGAAGGAAGGGAAGGGGAGGGGGCAGAAGGGAAGAGCACACACGGCTATATTCTCAGATAAATGACTAAAGGGCACCTTCCTTTTAAAAACACTGTCACTCCACCTAAGCCTGTTCCCTCACCCCTAGTCTTCAGGTCTGAGGTTTTGCCTTGCGCTTGAGTGTGAAGGCCGGCTGCCCCTGAAGACTTCTCTAATCTATTCGAGGCCACCCCTCACCTGCCTCAGATTTCTCACCTGTGGCTAAAAGACCTAGCATACCCTGAAAACCCTGACCCTCCTGTTGGGGCGCTCTGTGGACCCCCACACTGCTTCAGCCCCTCCCTGGCTCCTCGTATCAGCTGAGTAATCTCCCCAAGCGTTCTGACATGCAGCTGCGAGAGATGCAAACTGTACTGTTGATAGATGAAACTTTGGATAAGATTACATGGTTTTGAATATCTTGATGACATATTTGTCTGAAAAGTCTTTTAGAGGACGGCCTAATATAAATGCACGGAAATGTTTCTAATGACTAGCATTTGTCTACAGACTTTGTTGGAGAAATTAGCATTCATGTGTCTCAGAGATGCCATTTGCATTTGTATGTGGGGACCAACTTTTGAATAATCATTTCTTCCAGCCCAGAAGAGTTAACTATTTACTCTGAACACAGGCTGGTTTCTTTCTCAGGCTAGCTGGGTCTGTGGTGTCCAGAAATAGGTAATGAGGTTCTAGCCATATATCTCACTGCTCCAGTACCACTGGAACCTTCTAAGTAGTCCTGCGATACCATTTGGACTAGCAAATATTTAACTTGGCTTTGCTCTGCCCTGCCCTTATGCACCTCGTTATGGCAGGCACCTCCCGTGACCCAGGAGTTACTATGAACTCCAGGCCCATTGGATTGAAGTCTGAGACCTATCTGATCACAAGGATGGTTGGGATTCTCCCCATAGTAACACTGCCTGCACTGGAAACCCATAGAAAGCAGCAAATGTAGAGGCAGCCTGGGTCTTATTCCCTTAGGCAGTTTCTTAGAGGTCCATTGGCTGAGGTCCAGGGTAATTTTCCTGGTCCAATTTCGCATTAAGCACAAGGAGAAGAAAAGGCCTGGATAAAGTCAAGCAGAGCTAAGCCTTCTAACAAGGCTCTTATCTGCTCTGTGATATCCAGAAAGAAAACTAACCTCATAAGGTGTAATTGTTTTATCTATAATTTGGGGAGGTAATTCTACCAATTGCCTAGCATTGAGAAGGCAAGTGTCACTCTTATACGTAAAATCCCAGGACTTTGGGATTGCCCCAAAGGGCCCGTAGCAGGCATTCAATAAATGTTGCTTTCCTCCCCTGGCTCCCCAACATTTCCCAGTGCTGGCTTCAGTGTGAAGTTCTTTTGGGAGAGTTTCGTGGAGGGCCCTTGGATCTGGGAGTAGCTGGACAGCTATGGGCTTCATTCACTGTGTGAGCTCTGGGTCTCCAGTAACCCAGGTCACTGTGTGACCTCAGTGTCTTTGTTCTCTGAGGTCCTCCCCATAGTGTCAGAAGTAACCTGCAGTCTGTTCTGTCTCAGTGGCTGACTCTGGAGGCGGAAGGTCCAAGGTCGGGTCTGGCCTGCAGCCCAGCTCAGCTCTGAGACCCAGTGCTGTGCACGCAGTAGGCGTTTCCTGAGTGCCCAGTAAATGCACTGATGTGAGTTAAGGAACCCCGCCAGCACCATGCTGCCTCCTCCTAGAATGTGGAGCAGGAACATTGATGGTCTACATTCCAAGAGATAAGTATCTTTAATAATAAGATAGAAGATGAACACCAGCAGCCGCAACGATCATAATCTTTCTGGAGCTTTCACTCCAGGCCAGACTTTGTGTTAGGTGCTACACGGTGGTGTCTAACACAGATGCAACAGGCCCCCAGCCCTCAGCTGTCATTTCCCATCTCAACTGGAAATTGGATGTGGAACAAGAGGAGATGGCTTGGAAGCCCTAACACCGTTCATCAAGTAGGCCAGCACCTAGGCACCTCCATCTGCCATTCCTCCCACTCGGCATGGCCCTGCTCTGAATTGCTTTGGAGCATGAATAGTTCATTTTTCCCAGAAATCTCCCCTAAACCTCCAGGTTTGGGGATCTGTGCTTCCAAATTGGCTGGATTCAACCTTTTAGAGGCTTCAAGAACTGGAAGATGATGGCAATTTTACATGCATTTAAAAATGGAAATAATATTAGGCTGGTACAGAAGTAAAAGAAGTCTAAAAAATTCAGCCCTTCCTACAATCTTGACTTCGATTTGTGTTTTAAATGACTGTCAACAGAAATATGCGTTTGTAGAGTGGGGGAACAGTTGTTTTGCTGATATCTTGAGTTTGTGCCCTAGGTGATGCAAGTTAACACAGGTCCTGGGCATCCCATGCTTCCATCTCTATTGGAGGACATTACCACCCTTGTAACCGCGGGTCTGCTTGTCTGTCTCTCCACTGCGTGAAACCTCCTGCAGGGCAGGCGCTGGTGCTGAGCGCCGGCTGACCCAGAGAAAGTGCTCAGTGAATGTCCTCGGGATGATGCATGTTTTCTCAATCTGCTGGTATGTCCAAACCTGAAAATGTTCTGTAACCTGGGATCTCTCTCTATGTCTGTCTGTCTGTCTGTCTGTCTGTCTGTCTGTCTGTCTGTCTCTCTGTCTCTCTCTGGTGCTGGCAAGGAGGAAGGGAGGATTGAAACCGGATTTGCCAAAATTATTTGACCCATTTCCACTTTTCGGTTGCGCTCTGTGCTGCCGTGTTCATGTCTCCCGTGATGCTATCTGGCAGCCCACATCTCCTGCCAGAGACAACGCCTGCTCCCGGAGACTCCCAGGCCACGACCCACCCTTTTTGTATCTGTGAGGGCAGGTCTGGAGAGGCAAAGCTGATCGTCCTTTGAAGCCGTGATTTTTCCTTGTAATCACTACACCTTGAAAACATTTTTATGTGCCTCTTGCCACTCCTGAAACTCAGTGCTGGAATCCTTGGTGATTCTCTGAAACGCAGAGCACGCCCGACCACTCCCAACACAACATACATTTCCTAAGCACTAGGCAACTAACTGTGCCTCGTCCTCAGGGTAGGAGCCGCTTAGGAGAATGGCACAGGATCTTCTAGAATCATTTTCCATTGTTCTCTCAAAAGGAGCACATGAACTATGGATGTGGCTACTGTATGTAGCCCTTATTTTGACTGAGTTGATTGGTCAAATATGCAAACACATCACTAAATAAATATATACGCATATATTTATATGTAATTGATATGTAGATGACTTCCCCCTCCCTTTGTCACCAGCCATTTGTTTTAAATATCTACTGCCTGCTTGCAAGTCATATAGCTCTCAATTGCACTACCATTCAAAGGAAAATGTGTAAATGACCCCTCCCCATCATTCCACCCAATCCCTTAAGGAAACTCATGTTCTTAGAACTTGAATCATATAATTTATAGAAGAAAAGGATACAGTGACCCAACTGGCACCAAGTATGCCTCGCCAAAGTGTCACTCCCTGGAGCATACCTAGGAGGAAACTCCACCGGGGGTATTTCTAATCTGGCATGAAATTTGGAGCGTGGGCTGGACTGTGGAAATGGGCAGGCAGGCAGGCGCTGTGGGCAAAGGCAGAGCTTGCCACAGCAAAGGGGCTTCATCCTGTGCGTGAGTCCTGCCTTCAAGCACCCAATGGAAGCTTCTGGAACATTCACGGTGGGGATGTTGCACCAGCATAAAGGACTGGCTGCGTGTTATCGGCCTCTTTTCCCTCATGCAGTGTTGTGCCAGGTGTCCTTTTGCTGGGCACCCCCTCCGCCACATCCTCTCTCCACCTTTCCCCATTCAGCTCTGTGCTTGGAGGCCCGATCTACACAGACACACGAGTGGACGCCCCAAGCTCTCCAACACCCTTTTGGGTTGGGCCTGTGAGTAACACTGGATGTGGGGAGGCGGGAGTGCTATCGGCTGCCTCCCTCCCACTGGGATCGCTGTGGGCTGCCGTGTCCCTTGAGTGACAATTACAGCTAGGGTCCGACTGTGCCGACGACTCCACTCGCTCCCTCCCCTCACTTTCTCTCCGGACAGCCCAGATAAATAACCATGGGGTGCTCCTCCCGCAGTGCTTGGAGGAGGACCACATGGGGTCCCCCTTGTCGTTCCCTGCTTCTCCCCTTAGACACAATCAGGGATCCATACGGAAGATTGTGGATTCAGCCAGCGGTCCAGAGTTTGGACCCCTGAATCAGAGCCGAAGTGTGCAAAAGGCAGAGCTACACTGTGACTTTGGGTCATAGACGTGCTTTCTCAAGGCCATCCACCAAGTTGACGGGACAACCTGAGTCCAGTTCTTGTCAAGGCCCTCAAAGGATAGGACGAGTACAAGAAGACAATTTAACCACTGAAACTTGTCATGCAGTGAACCAGTGCGTTTGCTCTATTTTTGGTTCATGTCATCATAGACTCCCCAGCTGGCCAGGGGTTCTTTGGGTCAGGAATGGTAGTTTGTGCGTAATTTTCTATTCCTCTGTGAGATCTACCCCAGCACCATGCACCCGAGAGCTTATGAAATGACAGCTACTATTTGCCTTGTGATTTTTTAAGGAAGGCAAAAGACAGTTTTCTGGGGCTTCAGAGAGGCAGGCAAAGGGTGCCCACCACTTTTAAATTCTTAAATGTAGAGGATGAGTTACTTTGCCTAAATCCAAAGTTATGTCACAAGTCTGCAAAGTCAAATAATATTCAAAAGATAATTCTAAAATAAAAAAACCTGAGGAGAATGTGGCAGGTACTATAAGTTGACTGCTTAAATGATTTTGCTCTTATCTGTGTCTACTATAGAAGCTTATAAATCTAAAAAATATATTATTATTTTTAAACCACTCTTTAAGTATTCTTGTAGCTAAGAATAGCCGTGTGACTCAGTTCTCATGAATAAGATGTAAGTATTCCAATGGTGCCATCAATTTTCCTTTTTCTTTTCCTGAATGCAGATGTGATGGCTGGAACTTGAGCAGCTCCCTTAGGAAGATGAGGTGACAGCAAGAAGGGAAAGACATGAGGATTGTAGAGATGGTGACCTTGATAGTATTAAGCCATTGAGCTAACGTGAGCAACCAACTACCTCCAGAATGGTGTGTATGTGTGTGTGAGAGAAAGAGGGAGAGAGAGGGGGAGGGAGAACATTCACTCTTTTTCGTTTAATTGTATATTTCTTTGTTAATCGGTTACTCTGTTGCTTGCAGCCAAGGCATCCCTGTGTGATACAGTGAATAATGTGTCAATAAAATAACTTCCTTTTCTCCAACATCCTGTTTGCTTTGTAAATTGAAATCTGTGTACCACAGGTTTTTATTTTGAAGTGAAGAGACTCCATCAGGATTAATTTAAAACCAGTTGACCCCAACCCTGCCTAATCCCATAACCTCATTTCACCCTCTTCTCAGCAACTCCTGCAACTACTTGAGAGCAGATACCATGTCGGCATTTATAATCCTACATGCCAACACAATGCTTTTCATATAACTGGCATTCCATTAAAGACTGAGCCCAGAAGAAAGAAAACAGACTTTAGAAGGTCCGAAGAAGATATTAGCAGAAACTATCATTTATTGAGAGATTAATATAGGCAAAGCACTTTCCCACCACTACCTCAGACATAGCCTATCTCTGTAAAACTAGCATTTTACTTCCATTTTACAGAGTTCAGAGTTTTCATAACTTGGCCGACATCCTGGGGCTTATGAATGCTACAGAGAAAATGTGAGCCCCAGTCTCCCAGCTCCAGTGTAGACGTCTCCCTGTGAGACAAAGAATTCAGAATGTGGAAATCACCCAGAGGAGCTTGTTTTTCTCATTTGAGCCTCTGAAGC
This sequence comes from Micronycteris hirsuta, assembly GCA_004026765.1. Taxonomy (NCBI): domain Eukaryota; kingdom Metazoa; phylum Chordata; class Mammalia; order Chiroptera; family Phyllostomidae; genus Micronycteris; species Micronycteris hirsuta. The sequence continues at coordinate 112,723 of PVJI01003140.1, forward strand.
TACCAGCAGACCGGGCCAGGTGCCAACGTGCGTTTAAGCAGACTCTGCATTACACCTTCAAAGTGTCGACCGACCGTTCAATCCATGGAGGTTCAGAGGATGATGGTTTGGGGCTATTGAGAAAGTGGCTTTCCACTCTCTAATTTGCATGCTGGATGTCTATTGAAAGTTGCTATGGTGATCCGTTTGACCAGAAGTTTCCGCTGAATCATCCCAACACATACATAAAAACATAAATGTGGTTTGAGGACCCAGAGCCCGGCAGCTGGGGGAGACGGCTCCTGTTTTCAGTTGTGACTCACTCGTGGTCGTGCGTGGGCCCATCTGTGAGGAAGACGAAAGCTCTGCGGGCAGGTGTCCCTCCCTGGAGAGGCCTTTCGATGCGGGACACATTGCAGTCGCCTCTGGACAACCCGACGACCGAGGAAGGGCACGTGCAAGCCCACGGTTGGGCAAGTGCCCTGCTCCTCTGGGTCATTCCATCATTCCAAAGCTTCGGGCTCTTTTCGGTAAATGTCTCCATTTGAAGACCCCCAATGTCTCCGTTTGGAGAGCTGAAGGACACAGAAGAGAGGGAGTTGGGGTGCTGAGACAGCAAGGAGGGGAAGCCAACATGAGAGCGTGCTGGCCAGGAGGCTGCTGTGGGCAGCAGTCTGCTTTAAGACTCAGTGACAACGGCACGTGGGACTTACAGCAGACAGACTTGGGTCCAGATCTTCTCTCTGCTCATTGCAGGGCTGGCTGCAGGCCTCAGCAAGTTTCTGAACTTGCTTTCTTGACATTGATTTCTCTAGGCACAGAAGTGTACAAAAGGATACCTTGTGCAGCTTTAAAGAAAGAATATGCACAACGGAGCCTAATACAGGGGTATGGGGTATATTCTCACTTAGTTTTGCTTTCTTTCTTTCCTCTCTTCACCAAAGAGATTCAGCTAAATCATACTGCTGTTCTTGGCTGTGGACGAGGATATTGTACACAAACAGTGAATTGAAAAATGTTATAAATACACGCACACACACACACACAGATTTAGAGCTCTCAAAACTTACCCTTTATTTTTTCTTTTGAGGTAAACATTAGTTGGCAATTGATCTTCATTTGATGTATGTACTGTGTGCTTATATGAACATGCATATAGATAGCTTTATAGATAAACAAATGCAGTTCTGTAGAGAAAGAGTCATCTAATTAGTCTTTTTTTTTTGCTACTTGGAGACATTTGAACAGGGCCAGCGGATACGATACGAGGGTGGGGTTGTTTGGAAAAGAATGTGGAGGAATTGTCAAAGGAAAAAACTCAGGGCAAGGGGAGATGTTGTAGCTCAAATTGACAGATATTTTGCAACTGTGTAACACATTACATTAGCAAGAGTTTGGAAGGACAGATACAACTTTTCTAGAAAATATTTAGTCATAGCAAAGCCCTAAAATATTTATACCTTTTAGCCCACGTATGAGTCAGGGGCTTGGCTCACCTGAGAATGGAAGCTGAGAGGTTTCTCCATGAGCTGTCTGTAACCAGGAGGCCCAGGAAAGCTGGAGGTGGAATTCAGCCGGAGTCCACACGCCTGAGGACCTGGGGAGCCGATTCTGCGAATCCCAGTCTGAGGAGGGTGCAAGATGAGACAGTCTAGTTCATACAGTGAGACAGAAAAAAGTGGGAAGCAAAGCCCTGCCCCTCCCCCCCGCCTTCTGTACTATGCAGGTCCTCCATGGATCACCCACGGCATTTGGAGAAGCACCTACTCTACTGAGCCCGTGAGTCAAATGCGAACCTCATCCAGAATTACTCTCAATAATGTTTAATCTGGGCACCCCAAGGCCTGCTCAAGCTGACGAGTAAAATTAACCATCACAACCTAGTAACCCAATTTTTTATATTTATCTTAGGAAAATGATCCTATGTTCAGCAATTGTACAAGGATATAGATCAAAGTAGTATGTATATTACTGGAAAAACTAGAAAAGATTTTAATGTCCTCAAATAAGCAAAATAATCAAATAAACTTATAATCACATGATTTAATTGCATGTGGCCGATAAAGACCTGGAAGAGCACTGATGGGATGTCACGAAGTAAAACGTCGGACATACAGAGTAGATTCAATCTGCTCCCAACTCCACTAAAAATACTTTAGTTACACATTTGCATATCCATGTATGTATTTTATATATTTATTGCCAAAAATAACTTGCAGGAAAATACTATGAACAACCACTGTTTCTATGTCGTCTTCACTTTATTCTTTCTCCTATTTGTAGTCTCCAAAGTTTCTGTAATGAGCAAAAAATACTATCATAATTAGAAAAAGAAGAGATAGATGTGATTTACAAAAATGCTAAATAAGTCAAACTTCAGAATTCCGGTCATTTTTCTTTGGCATAATCTTTCTTTGCGGTGCGGCTGGATCTGCTCTAGAAAGGGGGTGCTAGCTGGCCGCAGGGCCAGGGAGAGTCAGGAAAAGGTGCTCTCACGCGTGGCCTCTGACCCCGGGGACAGAAGAGCGAAGGGGAGAGCCAGGCAGGTGAGTCAGGCAGGGTTCTGTGACCACACCGAATGCCGGCTCTCAGGGGACGGCAGGGGCTGTGGGTAGTGAGTCTCTGGAGGACGCAGGGGGGATGACTCATTACAGTGACTGCTGTCACTTTGAACCTTTGGGGGCTCCCAACATCCTGACCTTAATATCATCCCCACTTCTACTTCCTCTCCTTTGACAGCGCCTCCATTTGTACACCCTCCCTCCTCCCTGTGGCCTCCACGCTGTGTTGCCTGCAGGCTCGCCTGGCTGTTGGGCCCAGGGCTGCTTCTACATGCACTGCGGTGCTATAGGGCACAGCCACCGTCCCCTCTTTTTTCCAATATCACGTGTCTCTCATTCACAATGCCAGAGAGTGACAGGGAGCTAGTGGATGCAGTTGCACTCCCCACGGAGGTTTCTGAGGCCCCCTAGACTGAGGCTGTGGGGACAGGTAGAAAAACAGCAGAATCGGAGTCCGAAGGGCTGGGTTTGCTTCTATCTCTGCCCCCACACAAGCTGCGTGGGCTCGAATAGGTATTTTCTCTGAATTTCAGTTTCTTGACTTGTAACCAAAAGAGAGTAACATTCAGCTTACAGGCTTATCATGAGAACGGAATGAGTCTATAAGCAACAGTCACGATGAGAGCGGCAACAGTTTTCTACCGCTGCCCAACAGATACCACAGACTTGGCAGCTTAGAACAGTAGCTACCTATCACATCACAGTCTGCAGGTTTGAAGTCTGAGGGGGCTCAGTTGCAGTCTCTGAGAAGGGGCCAATGCGGGGCCAAAATCTAGGTGCCACCGTGGCTGAGCTCCTAACTGGAGGCTCTGTCTTCCAGCTCATTCAGATTGTTGGTGGAATTAGCTTCTCTGTAGCTGTGGGATTGCGGTCCCCATTTCCTTGCTGGCTGTCGGCAGCAGGGGTGGTACTCTCAGCTCCTGGAGAACACCTGCATTTCTTGTCACCTGCCCTCTACATCTTGAGGCCAGCAATCTGCCCTTCTTGTGCTTTGAATCTTTCTGACTTTTGCTTCTGCCTCCAGCTGGAGAAAACTGTCTGCTTTCAAAGGACCCTGGGAAATTAAAGACGGTGCCCGTAAATCACTCAGAACAGTGTCTGGTGGATAGTAGCAGATGATCCATCAAGGTCAACTTTGGGGACAAATACAGGGCACCATACTTACACTAGTGTGGAGCAACTTACTGAGAGAATAGATACATGAATGAATGAGCAAATGGGGGAAAATCGGCAATGAAGGCAAGCGTCCCTGTTTTGGGAGGCAGACACAATGAGCGAGGGATAGCTCCATCAGCCAGGGGGTATTCTGATATGAATTCCATCCATCCACATGAAGTGAGAACTCAATTAATACAGCTACTAAATAAGGTTTCATCCCGCAGTGTGAGAGTACCTGGGGTGCATCTTCAGAGTCTGGCTGCTCTGCTCGGAACACATCCAGCTCCGAGGCCCCAGGAAGTCTCACTAGCAATTAGAGCCAAAGGAGCAGAACTCTGTCTCTAAGCACTTTCCCCTTAAGCTGAAAATTGCTCTCGGGACCCTTCTGCTCCTCCAGTCCAGACTCTGCGCTAGGCCCCCAGCAGCCTTCCTGCCGCAGGGAGGGGCGAGGAGGCAGATGCCAGTGTGGGTTCTGGCTGGAGGGAATTTGGTGGTCATGCCCTGAATGGCTCAAGTGTTTGTCATCTTAATAGTTGTCTGAGCATTATCGAATCATTATTAGCGGTTCTAATACCTGCAAAACAACCCAGGTACCGCAGAAAAACAGAATGAACATGGAACCTGGTGTCTGATGGATGAAGGCATGCCTGATAAACTTACAAGACCTCCTCCAAAGAGTTTTTATAACTTCCTGGAAATGATTTAGCATTGGGTTTTAATTAAACCCTTGATATACATGCAAATTTATTAATTCTGCTCAGGGGAAAAATATGAATCTTGTGTTTGGACATCTCCAGCTAGGATGACTTGTATTTTCGTGAGGGGTTACTAATGGGGCTCCAGGTCGCACCCCGCCAAGTCTGAGCAGCCCTGTAGGAGCTGGGAAGCACCCTGAATTGGGACGTCTCAGAGCAATTGTGTTAATTTCTGCTTCTCCGACTCAGGCCCACAGCTAAGTCTAGAGAAGATGCAAGCTGTTCAAATTAGCGTGAAACGCTTACAAATGAACCCCTTCCCCAAGGTCTCTTTCTCGGACCATGTGTTCCCCTTCCTGTTCCCATGACTACTCTAAAGCTTGGATTTTTTAGAAAGAATAAGCCAAGGAACCCAGAACAATACTTTGTAGAAGTGGCTCTCTAAAAGTTGTACTCCGGCCTGACCCAGGGTGATTGGGAATCCCATTACACTGACACTGACCAAAATTCCGAAAAACTGAGGAATCCGGTAAATCAAATATTCTCATTAAGTGCATATCTATCACAAAATCTTCTGGATTCCAACTTTATTGATAAAATGTCCTCTAAATTCACATGGGTCTTATTTCCCACATTATTAAAGAGAAACAGTGAAAAAGTCTCTCTCCGCTGAGTAGGAATTGGCTACGCCCTTGGCCGTGTTCATCACCAACATTCATTGAAAAGACAACGGTTGCAGAGCAGTGGGTCTCAGCTGGGCGATGGCCTCCCCCACCCCCAAGGACTCCGACGGTGTCTGGACACATTTGTGGCCGTCAAGACTGAGGACGTGGGGGGATTGCCATTGGCATGCAGTGAGTAGAGACGAAGGGGTGCATAAATGTGTCCTCCAATTCACAAGACAGCTTCCGCCCCAAAGAAGTACATGGTCCCAGATGTCGACGATGCTGAGGTCGACAAACCCTGGCAGAGAGGTAGGAGAGGGTCTTCAGGACAGGTTCATGCATTAGGGGATCATCTAGGAAAGATTCAAAACAAACAAAACACTTGTTGACATGAGAATCTGGGCATGGAGTGCTCTGCCATCAACCAGCTGTGTGGCCTTGAACACGTTAATATAGCAAATGCATCGAATTCTATGGTTGTGCCCATTCATTTGGCCAGCTTTGTGAAGAACAGCACGTTCTAATTCAGGCAGATGAAACAAAATAGAGACTGCGAGCAAAGGCTCAGTGCTGGAAAGAGCCAGGGTCCAAGGAAGGCCGGAGTGGACATCACTAAGAGGGAGAGCGAAGTGGAAGCAGAGGAGGCCCTTCCAGACCTTCTAGACCTTACTTGGGAGCTGTGCTTTTATTCCAGGTGTAATGAACTATTTTGAGCAGTGTGTAATGAGTAACGTGACCCAGCTTATGCTTGAAGTACTTTATCCGTGTTGTTCGCTGTGCAAGTTCTAAAGGTGCCTGTTGGATGAGAGACTTTGCTCCCTGCCGCTGTGGTAAGGAGGCCAGGCAGGAAGGAGGGGGAAACTCTTGGAACAAAAAAAAAAACAAAAAAAAAAACCCCACTCAAGAGGACATTGTGTGGTTGTGGGGGAAAAAACTGAAGAGGTGGAAAGCAGGCAGTTCCTCAAACAATTAAACAGTGTGTTATCACGGGCCCCAGCAATTCTGCTCCTGGGTATGTACCCAAGACAAATGAAAGTGTGTGTCTACACAACAGCTGTTCGTAGCAGCATCATTCCTAAAGGGGAAGGTAACACAGCTGTTCATCGACAGATAAAGGAATAAACCGAATGTGGTGCACCTGTACATCGGAATATTACTCAGCCATCAAAAGGAATAAAGTACTGATTCACGCTACAACATGGATGAACTTGAGAAACAGTATGCTAAGTGAAAGCAGCCAGCCACAAAGGACCCCATTTTCCATGGTTCCATTTATACTCAATGTCCAGAATTGGCAAATCCACGGACACAGACTACAGTGGCAGTTACTGGGGGCTGAGGGAAAGGAAATGAAGAGTGACTGCTGAGGGGTACAGTTTGGGGGAGAAGGGATGAAAATGTGCCAAAATTAGAGACTGGTGACGGTTGCACAAATCTGTGATGGTATTTTAAAGATATGGAATTGTGCACTGGGTTGAACTGTTTACTATCTGAATGATATCCCAATAAAGCTGTTTCAAAAAAGTGATGCATGCACAAAAATGGGTGAGGATGGGCTCAAGACGGGACCCACAGACTTTGGAGACAGATGTCCTGTGAGGGAGGGAAGGAGGACAGCCGAGGCTGGCTGCGTGGCATTTCAACTGATGCTGCTGCAGTGGTGCATGACAATTCCTTTCTGCTGTCCCCTTGAATAACCACCTGATGGTTTTCTCAAACGCTACCTCTTTCTTCTCATCGGGGTCTAAAGCGGTGGGTGAATGGTATGGGGAAGGAGATTTGCTTCTTGAGAGAAATCAAAACACCTCCTTCTTGGTGACATTTTTACTCTTCATTGCCAGAAGACCTTTGACCCCATGGATGCTGGGTCGGCGGGGGTGGGCACAGGCTCAGGCCAACAAAGCACTGAAAATGCGTCAGGTTTTCATCGGAAGGATGTGGTACATATTAATGCCCCAGTGTTGTGGCCAATGCGCGAGGGGACAGCTACATTGCTTCCTTTACTTAGAAACTTATCTTAGCTTTTTGTGTATGTGCAAGTGTGACTTCTGGTAAAGTCAAAAACAAACAGAAAAAAAAGAACATTCTTTTGTGCTGATGAGAAATGTAGATTAAAAAAAGGAAAACCAAGAAAAGGCCCACAAACACATAATTCATTAACATTACATAGCAAGTCCTCCTCTTATTTATTTATTTATTTATTTATTTTTGGGGGTGGGTGCATTTTAATCTCGTTTTAATTGTAGTGACAAATAACGAGCACACTTTTGTCTTTATAGGAGTGTGCAAGGCTGGAGCAGAAGACGAATTTCCTCGTGGGATCCTGAGACAAGGAAATTCCCTCTGGTCCCAGGAGCCACCCAAAAACACCCTCGCTTGTATTTTTAGCAATATCTAATTTCTAAGTTATTGACTTTTCATTCACCCATCCCTGTATTCATGTAATAAACCATTTTCTACTCTCCTCATGTGGAGATGTGAGGATAAGATTCCATCCCTGCTCTCGAAGAGCTCACAGGTATATGGAGAAAATGACAGATAATAGTCCGTGATAAACTCTGTAAAAGACGTATTCACCGGACGGCATGGAGGTAGGACATTATGAAGATTATTAAGGTGGGCAGGTTATTAAGATGCAAGTGGTCTTTTGTCAGGTGCCCCAAAACCCATGCATCAGGGGTTTTGGAAGGTAACACAAGAGACTTGGGTCATTATTTCCTTTTCTTATATTCAAACATCGTCTCTGAAGTCTGCACCAGAATTAAAGGACCTGGGGTTATTCTCTTGTGATGTCTCAAGGCTTAGGTTAGACCTCAAGTCCAATCAGCCCAAAGCCAAGTGGTTTTGGCGGCTCCTTGCCCTCCACCAGCCCCCTCTGCTGGCCCCGGCTTCCCATCAGGGGAGAGAGAGAGGAGGCGGGTTTTGTTTCCCAAGCCTGCACCTCCTCCCCACACTCCGCGCCCCCGCCCTCGCTCTGTGCAGTCATCTTGGCTCCTTGGTGTGGGAGGATGCTCACCGCAGGCTGGTCTGAGCCCAGGCTCCGCACCCCACAGCACTCCCCCACAGCCCTCTCGGTGACTCGGCGCCTGGGGAGGCTCCAGGGCCCAGGCTTCTGCCTCACACATGCCCTCCTTTCCCAGGCCCTGCTGCCCCCACCTCCTTGGCAGGTGGCCCATCACGGTTGACCGACAGTGGGTCTGTGATTTTTTTTTCTTCCTGCTTGGGCAAAGCCAGGGTGGGTGCATCAAGGGGAACCCAAGCTGTGGTCTCCCTCACCATCCCAGGGCCCCTCCCGACTTCCTGGCTGCTGGCTTAGAGGCCCGGAAGGAGCTGCCAAGCCATCCCCTCTGAAAAACCAGCTTGTGGCCAGCAAAATGAACAAATTTAATGCAGGAGTCACCGAGAGGATAAGCAGGGGACCCTGCGGACTGTGCCATCTTCGCAGAGTGACGATCCCAGTGCTCTCGGCCTCCAGCCCAATTACAACCTGGCTAATTCGCGCTGTGCTCTGCACCGCAGCCGCAGCCGGGGGGAAAGGTCGCTTTGGTATATATGATTTTCTTTCTCTCTTTTCTGAGCCACGGAACTTCCTCCAAGGAACAAGCACTAACCTCTGATTCTCAGAAACAAAAACAAGCCAAGTCACACATTTCTATGAATTCTCTCCGTAAGCTGATGATTAGTACTAATAGCAGCAGCCCTATTGATTGAGTGCAGGTGCCAGGCTTCACAGAACACAGCTGTAATGGAGCCTCCCAGAGCAAGAGTGAGAAGTAAGCTGCATCTGAAGAAGAGAAAAAGAGAGGCCATGTGGTCTCGCAACCAGAAGTCAAGAGAGATCTGGTCCTAACCCTGCCCATCCCCACTGTGACCTGAGTAAGACTTTTCTTTCCCACAGAAATTCCAAAGCACTGTTCAAAACAGTATTAGCTATAATGATAAACTATGTCTTGGTAGATAATTTGATTGAAACTGTTTCTGAAGTGGAGATGATACCTCAGCAGGTATACTGACACGTCCCAGGGACTCCCACGGTGGAAGAATACGGAAACGGGCGTCGCTGCTGGCTACCACGTGCCAGGCACTGTGTGGCGACACAGCCACGTGCTTTGAATCAGAAGTAGCTTTGAAAAGTACGGATACACGTGTAGCTGTGTAGACCTGGAGGATAGCAGTTCTGCAGTCCTTCGACATGGTTCCCAGGTTTTAGAGAGAAGAAACAGGGCCTCGAGAGCTGAAATGACTCTCCCAAACGATCCTGAACATCCCATCCATCAGGGTTGGTTAAGACACGGTGTAAGTGTCGACTCCCTGAGAGCAATGATGGAAGTTCTGTCTCTGAATATGCTGCCAGTGATAATTCTCTTAACCTCGTAAGCTATGCAAAGATATACGGCTGTAACAACTTCATGCCCGTGAACTTCAAAACAGCACAGCGCCCTGATCCAGCTACATCCCTCTTTCTCACACCCCTCATAGCATCTCTGCTCCTGTAAGACACCAGTGAGGGCACAATTTTAAGCCCTGGCTTTATTCTCCCTGTATCTTTTTTCCTTCCCTTTCATTGGCTCACTGTGCCTTTTCTCTGCCCAGCTTCCAGCTGCATAATGTAAAGATTTGTGCAAAACCTGTATAGACAAGAATTCGCAACAGGGGCACTTGCCATGAGAATATCTCACTGTATTTGAAGAAATTAGGTGACCAGCCAGTTACATTTTATTTCTAATAGCTGGAGAAGATCAGCACAGGGCAGAATGATGGGAGCGTTCATCATATGGCACCTACCCTCTGTGGTTTCAGGTGAGCACCTGGGTCCATAAACTGAGTTCAAGAACACACACCTTTAAACCTTCAAAAGAATGTTCAATTCCATCCAAATCAGTTGGCCTTCACAATAGGGAGACCAATGAGAAGGGGCCTCTTGACGTGGACTTCTGGCTGTGGGGTGGGTTCCATCGTGGGGAAAGCTGCTGAAGGTTTGCCGAGGCTGTTAGAAGATTTCCATTCTTCCCTGGGTGAAACTAGATAATCACGGTGTGTTACATGTGCAGTAGACTCCCCTGGAGATATGAATCGATACCAGTGAGGAAAAAAATAATATTCCATGAGGTTTTCACTTCTGAGAAATCATAACATAAAATATATTAAGTGCTGGGGGGGACCTATCCCCAACACTGGTTTCCTTTTCTATCCTGATGCTCAATTTATCTCCTACTTAAAGCAGGAGGAAAAGAACATTGGCTCTTTTTGTCACCGATAAGCTCTTCCGCATGTGTTCTGAGGGATCAGTACTTGTTGTGTCCAAGAGGCAAAGACATGTTTGTGCCTAGAAGATACCGCAAACCAATTCAAAAAACTACTGTTGGCTCAGTGGCCTTTTACATGTCCTCTGGGGCTACTAAAAAAGTTTTGTGCTCTGGCCCTAGAAATGGACGGATGGATGGATGATGGGATAGATGGGTGGCTGGATGGGCAGGCAGGCAGATGGAATGACGTATGGATGAGTGACAGGATTTTTTTATCCCTTTACCTACCCAACTAGCACGAAGCCTGACATACAACAAGCTTTTTCCTTACGTGAAGACCTGACACTTAGCGATCTCGATAATGGGTCAACTGGTCACTGTCCTTTCAGGTCCTGGGCTTGGCATGCTTTGCCATTTGTTCATTCAATAAAACCTAGGAAGTCGGAAGTCTCACAGGCGTCTTTGTGCATCAGTGAAGCACACGACCAGGTAGTTGGGGATCATTTAAGGATCCCTGCTACTCCAAGACATTTTCTGAAAACTCTGCCACTAGTAGGATGAAATATAAGAGTTGGGCTAAGCCCAGTGAAAGAAACGTGCCCTCTGCCAAGTCTGTCATGAGATCTAGTCTAGAGGAGACAAATCCCGAGACTCTTGCCAGGTGCCTCTGATTTCTTGCTCAGCTTGCTCACCCACCAGGCCTAACATGACCCCAGTCCTTCATTTTCGAGTGCATTAAACTCAAAGCCCCCACATTCATGGAAAGATGATGCCAAACGAAGCAAATTAGAACCAGAAAATAAAAGTCTGGTGTTCACACTTTGTTTCACAGAGAAATCCATCCCTCCCCTGCTGCAAGTCTCTCTTCAAATCACCTGAACAGGTGATTGTTTAAGGCAATATGAAGGCAGTTACCCCTGAGATCGCCACAATCGTCTGTGAGGGAAAAGGTCCAACACATGTGTCTCTTTAGTACTTTGCTACTTGGGATGTTTTCCCTCCCTCTTGGCCAAAGCCTTTCTAGATAGTATTCCTAATTCCCTACTCCCTTACCGTCATACGATTTGAATCTATTCCACAGCAGTCATGTGGGACCACCTAAAAGCCATGTGCTGGCTGGAGTTAGTGCGAACCAGGACACAAAGATCAAACAGAAGACCCCTGGCTCGTGGTACTTACGGAATAATGAGGGAAACAAATAAGAAAAAGGCCATTACAAAGGCCTGCAGGAGGGGTTGTTGTGAGGGAAATGTCCTGTATCTCCTCAGTGGTGATGGTGGTCAAACGACTCTACAAGCGCATGAAATAACATTGCATATTGTTCCTTTTAACTGCATGTGAATTTACAATTACCTCCCTTTTTTAATTAAAAATACGTATAATTGCAATGTTCAGTCTCAAAAGCCATGCCAGGGGGCCGTTGGAGCAAAGAGTGAAAGTCATTACCCCTCTTGCATTAGGAGAGTCAGTCAAAGAAGGCCTCCCCACGCAGGGGACCTCCCAGGTCCGAGTCAGCCAGGGCGAAAGGAGAGGCGTGGGAAAGGAAATGCGGGGCGGGCAGCGCGTGCCCCTGCCTCTCCCCCAAGCCAGCTCTCTCCCTGGTCTGCTGCCGCCTAATAGACGGTCAGTGTTCATTGCAATAGTCCTCCCTCCCCACCCCCCCCACCTCCATCTTTTCCAGGTTATTTAATTGTGAAAGAAACTGGAACATGTGTCTTGCAGAATTTCCCATATTCCGGAGTTTAATTACTGCTTCCTCATGGGGTTTGCATCATTTGTCTCTCCCCAGTATTCCCTGTGCGCTGGTAGCTTTATTATTCTTGTTGCTGGTGTCGTCGTCATCATCATCATTATTACATCACTGCTAAGTCACGCCAGTGTCGCTGAAAAGGGAAGCATGTGGGCAATAGAGCGCTAGCTTCTAGGAGCTGAATTCTGCTAGCAGGTAACCTTAGGCCAAGCCCTCCCTCCCTGGCACATAGAGTATGGAGAGTAATCTCATGTCAGTGCCCACGTTTGGCGAGTGATTCCACTACAAAGAAAACGCATGGACTTGTGTAGTGGCCAAGGGGGACCAGCACAGCAGCTGCACTTGGCTCTGGAAGTTTCCAGAAACAGACCCTTCTCACAGTAAATTTCAATAAAGTTGGTGGGTGTTATATTAATGACTAGACTCTTAGTCACCACAAGGGAACCGAAATCAGATGACACCAGGATGGCAGAGGGAGGCGAGATATTAGCAACTCTGATTGCAGATGTGAACATAATTTCAGGGGGCATTATTGGATTTGTTTTGTGCTTTGATTAAATGCCTCACATAACACGAGGCCATCAGGCGGGAGGAGGAGCGGAGTGAGGAAACCCAAGGGTTTTTATTGGCTTTCACGTCTACTCTGTGAGAAGGTCAGGAGAGGGGACGTGCTCGTGGTCAAACAAGACGCAAAGTCTCACTTCTCAGTGCGCCCCGGGCACTTCAGCACGCAGAACCTGCCTGTGAACGGACCCATGGCTGTGTATATGCGGCCAACGCCCATTTAGGGATAGTCACAGAAATTTCAGAACAAGACTTTTTTTTAAAGAAAGGGAAAAGATGAAGTTACGAAAGCTCCGTATCAGTCCCGTTTGCCACTTCACTCCTTTTCCACCCACCTGCAAAACTGACTTCCCTGGGTGGTTTGCACGGAGAGTGTCAGGCAGACAGTCTTCGGGGAGCGGGTTCCGCCGGCACCCACAGGCACCCACCGCCACTGGAGGCCAGGGAGCTGGAGGTCTAGAAGGTTCAGCTCACCTGATCTTGCTTCAGTCTTCTCCTTTTAATCATTTGTTCTTCTTGTGTGACTGAGACAAACATAGGACTGTAATGGCGATGACATTGCCATGGCAGAAAGAGGATTCGTAGATCAAAGCCTTCACACCGCACATGTAAAATGATTCATTTGGTCAGCTGGCCAGCACTCATTCAACATCTCTGATGCTCCATGCTGGTGATGGATGTTCTATTTTTTTTTAAAGATTTTATTTATTTATTTTTAGAGAGAGGGGAAGGGAGGGAGAAAGAGAGGGAGAGAAAAACAGCAACGTATGGTTGCCTCTCATGTGGCCCTCACTGGGGACCTGGCCTGTAACCCAGGCATGCACCCTGACTGGGAATCGAACCAACAATCCTTTGGTTCCCAGCCCGTGTTCAATCCACTGAGCTACACCAGCCAGGGCTGGTGATGGATATTCTTGAGATGGACGCAAGGATGGGCTGCCCTTACCAAGGTCTTCCATGTGATATGACACAGTATGATAGGACATATGATATATAATGCTATGTTATATTATCTTATGTTATCATATATTGCATTACTAAACTACATTACATTACTTTATAGTTGGAGTAGTATATCTTTTTTTAACATGACTCTTTTTATTTTTTTTATCCTCACCCAAGGACGTACTTATTGATTTCAGAGACAAGGGGAGGGAGAGAGAGGGAGAAATAACAATTGTTTGCCTCTCACACATGCCCTGACTGGGGACTGAACCTGCAACCTCGGCGTGTGCCCTGACCAGGATTGAACCCACAACATTTCGGTTAACTCTACAATGCTCCATCCAACTGAGCCACACCAGCCAGGGCTGAACGAGTATGTCTCTATTTGTCCATTCCTTCCTTATCCGTCTCCTTCTCATGATAGATAATAAAGGGAAATGACTAGGAGCATTTCTGGATTTATACCTTGTACCACTTATCCACCGAGTGACTTTGGAAAAAGCCTGTAAGATCTCTGCACCTTAGCTTCCTCCTCCGTCACATGCAAATCACAGCAACACGTATCTCAGAGGACCATTGTCAAGATCAGTGCGTTACCACGAAGGACAAGATCTGTGCGTGTACGTGCTGGCTGTTGGCAATGTTATCACTTAAAGGCGGGGCTCCACGGTGTTGAAGTGGGGGTGGCTGCCCCGTCACATCCAGAGAGGCTCAGAGAAGTCACCCAGTCCCTGCCTGCTCCACTGTGGACTCTAAGTCTGAGCCAATCAGCATATTTTATCCTTTGCCACAGAGACTGGTTCAGGGGTGGGTGGGAGGATAAGAAAATGACCCAGACCAATTTGTTGACTCAAACCATCACTTTGATATGCCCTTTGGGGACTCAGATTGACTCCCAGTGGGCCTACCCTGGGGGGACTTGGAATTGAAGCCACCATAACCATCATCTCCCGTAGGAAGCCTGTTGGAGTCCAATCAGTAAAGTACAGGGACCATGGGCAAAAAAGGACACATCAATGACACCATATGGCTCCAGTCCCCCAGTCACCCCTGAAGCCACCTTTGTCCTTGCACCTTCTGGTCATGGGGGCACATACCTTCCCTTTCTGCTAAGCCAATTTCGGCCAAAATGTTTTCACCTGCAACTCAAAGAGGGCTCATTGGGATTCCATTCTTTGCTGACAAGCAAGAGTCAAAGGGCCTATAAAGAACTCCTCAGAGATAGCACAGCAAGTAACAGAACCCCACCCTAAGTCCTTCTCGGTCTGAACTACTATATTTTGCTGCTCCCCAAAGCTAGAGAAGATTCCAGAAGACGGGTCAAGCTATAACCATGGGGATCCACAAACGAAAGGCAGGAGCCGGTAAGTCTTTTGGGAGGCGGTGGCATTGTATTAACAACAGACTTTTATTAACTGCTTATTAGATGCCAGTCCGTGATGCGCTTCTTGTGCGGCCTTGCACATGAGCTGCGCCTAGAAGAGTGAGCAAGATTTGGGCATGTGAACATGGGATGGGCCAGCATTCTTATTTGATGATTACAAAATAGAGTCCATGTGCCTTGAAGCAGCTGTGACTCAAGGCTGAAAAGGGCCCTCTTCGGCAGTGGCAGCTGGTGCTGGAGAAGGAACAGCACACCTTCCTTACCCAAATTTCCCACCGCATCCCTTCGTTCATGCAGAATTTCATCCCAGCAAGAGGTACTGATTTCCAATTTGGTTCCGGGTCCCAGAGGTCTGAACCATGTTTCCCACCCAGCTCCATCTGGGGAAGATATAGGCTAATTAGTGAACAAGATAAGCATCCTGGTAATTGAGGGACGGGCCCATTGGACGAGTGAGAGGTTCATGTAAGACTGCGTTGTTGCAACACGGCAACCAGACTCCCTGTCCCCATCAGAGTCACGTTTTCTGGGACACTTGGCAGTATGTTCTGTGTGGGTTATTACTTCAAAAACGAGGTGGCGACTTCCGACAAGATGGCGGCATAGGTGAACGCGCCGTGCCTCCTTGCACAACCAAACAAGGAAAAAAAACAGAAATTTATCTAAACAAAAACAGCCATAACTGACAGAAAATCGAATTGAGAGGAAGTCCGACAACCAAGGAATTAAAGAAGATACATTTATCCAGTCTGGTGAGCCAGGAGGAGCAGGGCGGAGGGAGAGCGATCGGGGACTCCACCGCAAGCAGGTGAGCAGACGGCAGGTCCACGGTTAGAGGGGCGGTTCCCGCGGGGCTGCAGCACACCCAGACGGGGGTGCCTGTCTGACGCGCAGCCAGCGCCTGGCTCATCCAGACCCAGTGGGGCCAAGACTGGTGGACCGGGCAGGTCCGCATTCTCGTGCAAACGGACCGGGAGAGAAAGCAGGGCGCAACCCATCGGCACAGATTGAGAGCACCTGTGGGGGTGGAGTCAGTGGCGGGAGGAACTCCCGGCCTCACAGGAGAGTTTGTTGGGGAGACCCATGGGGAATTGGAGCTGTGCAGCCCGTCCATTGACCCCGGAGTGACCCCCAGAGCCAGTGCAGAGGGGCTCGAATTGCTTGCAAGAAGCGGTGTGGGTGCGGAGAGCTGAGCAGACGCCATTGTGCTCTCAGGTCCCGCCCCACAGGCTACGTCACAGCACAACTACCGGGAGTTTTGCTGCCCAGGTGAACCCCAAGGCTCCGCCCTCCTTATAGTAACAGGCTCACCGAGGGAAAAAAAATGGCCCAAAGAAAGGAACAGATCAAATCTCCAGAACTAACCGACCAAGAGAGAGACAACCTATCAGATGCACAGTTTAAAACCCTAGTAATAAGGATGCTCACAGAATTTGACGAAAATTTATCAAAATTGCTTGAACAAATGAGGAGAGATCTGTAGGGAACCAATAGGGATAAGAAGGAAACTGTGTCTCAAATCAACAGAGTGGACCAGCAGAAGGAAAAAAACATCCAACCAGAAAAGAATGAAGAAACAAGAATTCAAAAAACAGAGGAGGGGCTCAGAAACCTCCAGGACATCTGTAAACACCCAACATACGGATCATAGGGCTGCCAGAAGGAGAAGAAGAAATCCTAGGAATTGAAAACTTATTTGAACACATAATGATGGAGAATTTCCCAAAGCTGGTGAAGGAAATAGACTTTCGGGAAGTCCAGGAAGCTCAGAGAGTCCCAAAGAAGTTGGACCCAAAGAGGAACACACCAAGACACATCATAATTACATTACCCAAGATTAAAAATAAGGAGAGAATCTTAGAAGCAGCAAGAGAAAAG
>PVJI01003141.1:0-129599 GCA_004026765.1 Micronycteris hirsuta
AAAAAAAAAAAAAAAGAAACTCGAGCACCAACTTACACCATACACAGAAATAAATTCAAGGTGGATAAAAGACTTAAATGTAAGTCGTGACATCATACAAGTTCTAGAGGAAAACATTGGTAGGAAAATCTCAGACATTCCATGCAGCAACATCTTCAATGATATGTCCCCTAGAGCTAGGGACATAAAGGAAAGAATAAACAAATGGTACCTTATCAAAATAAAGAGTTTCTGTGGGGCTAAAGAAAATAGTATTAAAATAAAAAGAGAACCAACCATATGGGAAAACATATTTGCCAATGATACCTCAGACAAGGGTTTGATATCCAAAATATATAAAGAACTCATATGACGCCACTCCAGGAAGACAAATAATCAATTAAAAAATGGGCAGAAGACATGAACAAACACTTCTTGAAAAAGGACATACAAGCCCTGGCTGGTGTAGCTCAGTGGATTGAGCGCGGGCTGGGAACCAAGCGGTCCCGGTTCGATTCCCAGTCAGGGCACATGCCTGGGTTGCAGGCCAGGTCCCCATGAGGGCCATGTGAGAGGCAACCACACATTGATGTTTCTCTCCCTCTCTGTCTCCCTCCCTTCCCCTCTCTCTAAAAAATAAATAAAAATAAAAAAAATCTAAAAAAGAAAAAGGACATACAGAGGGCCCAGAGGCATATGAAAAGATGCTCAGCATCATTACCCATCAGAGAGATGCAAATTAAAACCACAGTGAGATACCACCTCACACCAGTCAGAATGGCCATCATCAACAAAGCAACAGATAACTGTTGGAGGGGATGTGGAGAAAAGGGAACCCTACTGCACTGTTGGTGGGAATGCAGACTGGTGCAGCCACTGTGGAAAACAGTATGGAACTTCCTCAGAAAAATGAAAATGAAAGTGCCTTTTGACCCAGCAATTCCACTACTGGGATTATACCCTAAGAATCCTGAAAAACCAATTCAAAAGAACCTTTGCACTCCAATGTTCATTGCAGCACAATTCACAATAGCCAAGTGCTGGAAACAACCTAAGTGCCCATCTAAAAATGACTGGATAAAGAAACTATGGTACATTTACACAATGGAATTCTACGCAGCAGAGAGGAAGAAGGAGCTTATACCCTTTGTAACAGCGTGGATGGAACTGGAGAGCATTATGCTAAGTGAAGTAAGCCAGGTGGTGAGGGACAAATACCATATAATCTCCTCTTTAACAGAAACATAATCAACAAAAACAGTAAGCAAGCAAAACATAACCAGAGACATTGAAATTAAGAACAATCTAACAATAGCCAGGGGGGAGGAGGTAGGGGACAATGGGGAGAAGGGTTTTCAGGAACCACTATAGAGGGCATATGGACAGAACCAAGGAGGAGGAGGGAGGCAGGGAAGAGAGGAGGGGTTGGAGGGGGATGGGAGGGCAGAGGATGCAGAGAACTGTAATTGAACAACAATAAAGTAATTATTTTTTAAAAAAGCAGAGCAAATAACAATTAAAAAAACAAATCCATTCTTTTTTTTGAAATGTATTTCTTCATTTTTCATTGTAATTTTTTTTAGAGAGAGCAACTTTCTGTACTTTTATTTGGTCAGTGAATTTGAAGAATATTTTTTCTTATTTGATCAATTTGTTTTTTTGTACTTACTATTTTTTTATTTTTGTTCAATTACAATTGTCCCAGTTTTTCCCTCGTTGTTCTCCCATGCCCCTCCCACTCCCACAGTCAATCCCTACCCTGCTGTCCTTGTCCATGGGTCTTTTATACATGTTTCTTAACTTGACCCTTCCCCTTCTTTCCCTGGTTATTCCCCTCCCCGCTTCCCTCTGGTCACTGTCAGTTTGTTTTTTATTTCTATGTCCCTGGTTCTATTTTCTCATTTGTTTGTTTTGTTGATTAGGTTCCACTTATGGATGACATCATATGGTATTTTTCTTTCACATCCTGGCTTATTTCACTTAGCATAATGCTCTCCAGTTCCATTCCTGCTGTCACAAAGGATAGAAGTCCCTTCTTTCTTTCTACTGCAAAGTACTCTGTTGTGTAAATGTACCACAGTTTTTTTTTAAGATTTTATTTATTTATTTTCAGAGAGAGGAGAAGGGAGAGAGAAAAAGCAATGTATGGTTGCCTCTCACATGGCCCTCACCGGGACCTGGCCCGCAACCCAGGCATGAGCCCCAACTGAGAATCGAACCGGGACCCTCTGGTTCCCAGCCTGCGCTCAATCCACTGAGCTACACCAGCTGGGCTTGTACCACAGTTTTTTGATCCACTCATTTACTGATGGGCACTTAGGCTGTTTCCAGTACTTGGCTATTGTAAATAATGATGCTATGAACATTGGGGTGCATAGGTTCTTTTTATTTTGTGTTTCACGGCTTTTAGGGCATAATCCCAGCAGTGGAATCACTGGATCAAAAGGAAGCTCCATTTTTAGTTTTTTGAGGAAATTCCATACTGTTTTCCACAGTGGCTACACCAGTCTGCATTTCCACCAATAGCGTACTATGGTCCCTTTTCTCTACAACCTCATCAGCACTTGTTTGTTGCAAATCCATTCATTTAATATCACAGGACTTTATGTTCTTTCTCTCTCTCTCCCTCATACACATATGTGTGCATACACTCACAAGCTTTGATGGTTATAACTTTGAATTATGAAATAATATAAATAATAAAGAGGTCAATATAGCAAAAAGAATCCCCAGGAATTTTACTGATCTCATAATTGCCATCAACATTCAGAAAACACAAAATGCAGTATTATTCTAGCGCATGTATGTAAGAATTATATCCCTGTTTTCTTTCTACAACCCCTCCAAGTTTAGCCTTGCCACTGCCCTACCTCATAATCTCTACCACAACACAGCAACCACTTCCCAAGGAAAGCAGCTCAAGATATCGGGGAGATAAAACAATTGAGTCTCCATATGAGACCCTCACCAGAAGAGTTCATCTTTGGATGGGGATGGAAAGGATGTCTTCAGAGGCTACTTTTGTTGGTGGAGCTAATAAATCATCTCCTTGTAGGATCAAGGCACTCCAACTTCTTGGCATAAAGGGACAACATTCAGAATCAGTAGTTCCCTCTTTGATGTCCAGACTTAGTAGATAAAGCCTACATAGCAAATATGGGGGAGTTAGAGAACACCAAATCCACAACCATTAATGTACTATGGACTAAGGGCATATGGTTATGTCAGAATCAGAGAATCTGAATACATAGATTACACTGAGTGAGATTTAAGCAGTAATCAAAAACTCCCCCGCCCCCAAAAAAGCCCTGTACCAGATGGGTTCACAGGTGAATTTTACCAAACATTCCAAGAAGAACCAACACCTCTCCTTCTCAAACTATTATTAAAAATTCAAGAGAAGGGAAGGTCCCCAAGCTCATTTTAAGAGGCCAGCATTATCCTAATTCCAAAACCAGAAAAATTCTCTGCAAAAAAGAGAAAATTATAGGCCAATATCCCCAATGAACATAGATGATAAAATCCTCAACAAAATATTAGCAAACTGAATACAGTAATGCATCAGAAAGATCATACATCACAGTCAAATGGGATTTATTCTGAGAATGTAAAGTTGGTACAACATTCACAAATCAATAAATGTTATTCACCACAGGAAAAAAAAATGAAGCATAAAAACCAAATGAGCATATCAATAGACGCAGAAAAAGCATTTGATGAAATCCAGCACCCATTTAAAATAAGTGGGATTAGAGGAAACATAGCTAACTCACTGCCAGCATCATACTCAATGGGCTGAAACTACAAGCATTCCCCTTAAGATCAGGAACAAGACAGGGATGTCCACTTTCTTCTCTCTTATTCCACATAGTACTGGAAGTCCTAACCATAGCAATCAGACAAAAAGAAGAAATAAAAGGCATCCAAATTGGAAAGGAAGAAATAAAACTGTCTTTATTTGCAGATGACTTGATACTGTACATAAAGAACCCCCAAAATTCCACCAAGAAATTACTAGAACTAATAAATGAATTTCAGAAATATCAGGATACAAAATTAATATCCAGAAATCAGTTGCAGAAAGGGAAATTTAAAAAAATCCCATTCACAATTGCTTCCAAAAGAATAAAATACCTAGGAATAAATCTCGCCAAGGATGTAGAAGGCCTATACTCAGAAAATTGTAAGACACTGCAGGAAGAAATTGAAGAATATACAAATAATTAGAAGCACATACCTTGTTCATGGAGAGGAAGAATTAATATCATTAAAATAACCATGCTATCCAAAGCAATCTATAGGTTCAACGCTATTCATATCAAGATTCCAGTGACGTATTTCACAAAACTAGAATAAATACTTCAAAAATTTATATGGAACCACAAAAGGCCCCGATAGCACCAACAATCATAAGAAAGAATAACAAAGTTGGAGGAATCACACTACCTAACATCAAACTATACTATAAGGCCGTAGTAATCAAATCAGCATGAAATTCACATAAAAAGACATATACATCAATGGAACAGAATAGAGAGTCCAGAAATAAACCCACACCTTTATAGTCAATTAATATTTGACAGGAAGCAAGCACATACAATGAGCTAAAGATGTAGTTTATTCAACAAATGGTGCTAGGAAACTTGGAAAGATATGTGCAAAAAAAATGAAACTAGAACACTTTCTTACACCACACACAAGAATAAATTCAAAATGGATTAAAGACTTAACTGTTAGACTCAAAACCATAAAATTCTTGAAGAAAACAGAGGCAGTAAAATCTCGGACCTTGCTTGTAGCAATACTTTATCTGATATATTTTCCCAGGCAAGGGAAACAAAATAAAAAGTAAACAAATGGGAGTACATCAAACTAAAAAGTTTTTTGCACAGCAAAAGAAACCATCAACATCATAAAAAAAACAACCCACACAATAGGAGACCATAATTGTCAATACATCTGATAAGAGACTAATATCCAAAATATATTAAAAACGTACAAAACTCAACACCAAAAGCACTAGCAATCCAACTTAAAAAATGGGCAGAAGACCTGGATAGAAACTTCTCTAAAGAAGATGTACAGATGGCCAATAGACATTTGAGCAACATCACTAATTCTCAGTGAAATGCAAATTAAAACCACAATGAGATACCATCTCACTCCTGTCAGAATGGCTATCATCAATAAATCAACAAACAACGAGTGCTGCTGAGGATGTAGAGAAAGGAGAACCCATTTTCACTGTTGGTGGGAATGCAGACTGATGCAGCCACTGTGGAAAGCAGTGTGGAGTTTCCTCAAAAATGTAAAGCTGGATCTGCCTTTTGACCCAGCGATCCCACTTCTGGGAATATAGCCAATGGAGCCTATAACACTAATTCAAAGGAACATAAGCATTGCAGCTTATTTACAATTGCTAAAATATGGAAGTAGCCCAAATGTACATCAATAAATGAGTGGATAAAACAATTATGAGACATTTACACAATGGAATACTACGCGAATGTAAAAAAGAAAGAAATTTACCCTTTGTGACAGTATGGGTGGATCTGGAGAACATTAAGCTAACTGAAATAAGCCAGTCAGAGAAAGACAAATACCACATGATTTCACTCACATGTGGAATCTAATGAACAAACTGAACTAACAAGCAAAATAGAGACAGACTCATAGATAGAGAGTAGGATGACAGCTAAGGGCATGGGGAATTTATGGGGTAGAGGGATCAAGCAAAAAGTAAAAGGACTTATGGACATGGACAACAATGTGGTGATTGCGGGGGTAAGGGGAATATAAGGAGGCTGAATGGCAATGGAAAAAATGCAATTAAAAAATAAAAAGAAAAAAGAAAAGAACTCCTCACACCCAGAGTTGTCAATTACTGACTGAACTGATTTTCTGACTGAAACCTGGAACATCCACCATTCTCCGTATACTCCTCGTCACTCCTCGTCACACCCAAAGATCCATGATAAGTAAGAAAAGAATAATGTACTGAGAGTAAAATTAAGTGAAGAATGAAAGAATATGCCCTTCAGCAACAGGGTTTCAATTTCGAACACAAACCTGAAAGATTCAGACTATTTGCTAACTGCTATAGCTAATCCTTTGGAATCTGCCAGAGAGATTGGTATAGTTCATGAGCTGTTTGGCTCTCATACTTACCAGTTCTGCCTCCTTCTAGCTGCTCCATTTTTAAGTTCTGGTCATAGCTGACTCCAAAGTTAAGGCTTAAAGAAATGAAAAGCGGCCCGGCTGGTGTAGCTCAGTGGATTGGGCGCGGACTGGGAACCAGAGGGTCCCGGTTTGATTCCCAGTCGGGGCACATGCCTGGGTTGCGGGCCAGGTCCCCAGTGAGGGCCATGTGAGAGGCAACCACACATTGCTCTTTCTCCCTCCCTTCTCCTCTCTCTAAAAATAAATAAATAAAATCTTAAAAAAAAATGAAATGAAAAGCGATTACCAGTAAACTAGGAAATTCTGTTCAAATCTTCATATGATTTCGAGTTGAAATTGAGAAATCCATTGAATGGCATCCTCCATCGTTTGTGCTATGTGAGTTAATGTGTGATAGAAGCAGTATAACGCAGAAGTTAAGTTCCAGATTTTGGGAGCCAAACACACCTGGGCTGATTCCTGGATTTGGCACTTAGTAGTAGGATAGCCCTGAATAAGTCACTTAGCCTTAGTTGCCTGATTTATAAATTGGGCATAAGCTAGTTTACCACATAGACAAATGAGATAATATCTGCAATGCCTTTAGAACTATTCTAGACACATAGTGAGTTCTCCATAAGTAAAGCTGTTCTTAGTAAATATATTGTAATTATCATATGACTTTTTAAAATCCACTTGATTTAAAAATCAGTCCTAATACCCTTTAGCTATAGCTTCATTCTTTTGCATGTTCTCCTTTGAATAAAATAAGTTTTCCATATGTCATTTTTTTCCTACACAGTATGTTGCTAAGTTTTAAATTATGATAATTATAAAAATAATATCAAAAAGGCCTAAAAATAATGGGGAAAAATGAAATGAGGGAAGGATATAGAGAATTTATTTAAAATACATTCAAAACAAGGATTTTTTTTTTTTTTTTGTGACCACTGAGGCCCAGCGGGTATATGGCTTACTCAAGGCCATATCTTAGCTGTGAAAGAGCCTGGGTCAGAGCTGATTTTGGTTAGCCCATAGGTTTGGGCAGAGCCTGGTCTCCAGGGCTGGACAAATAACCCCACACAACAGGCAGCCACACAATACAATTAGCGCAGGCATGCAAGCCCTCCTTCTTCCCTCCCCTTGGCCTTTCTCAGACTCCTTATCTTTCTTTCAGTGGCCCCTTCCTGATGATCTAAAACAAGGATATTTTTAATGGATTAACACAAATCCCCCTAAAAAAATTTGCAAAGCCCAGATGGTTTAATCAATTATATTGTAGCGGTAGGACCTTAATGCCAAAACTTGAGAAAGATATATATATAATAAAGAAAAATTACAGACTGATCTGTCTCGTAAGTACAGGTATAAAAATCCCAAACAAAATATTAACAGACAGAATGAGCAAAATCCTATAAAGAATAACCCATTAAGACCAAGTTAGGTTTATCCCAGGAATGCAAGTTTGATTTAATATTAGAAAATCAGCTAATGCAATTCATTTCACTAAAACATGAAAGAAGAACAAAATCATGATCATCCCGATAGCTATAGAAAAGCATGTACTAAAACTAACACCCATTCATGATTTTTTAACTCTTAACAAACTAAACATAGAAGAAAGTTTATTAAATGGGTTTCTATGAAAAACAAACAACTTCAGGAAATATAATGCTTTATGGTGAAAAATTTAAAACTTTGTCTTAGAACAAGACAAAGATGCCTGCAGGTAGCACTTTCATTCCACATAGAATTAGAAATTCTAGTTAAATAGTTAGGGAAGTAAAAAATAACAGATAGGAAAACAAAAAGAAAGAAAAAAAAGTGTTATTACTCATAGATTATTTGATTTAGTACATGGACACTACAAAATACTCTACAGAAAAGTTATTAGAATTAATAAGAGAATTTAGCAAAATTGCAAAATAAAAGATAACATACTAAGTGAATTTCACTTCTAGATACCATTTTCAATGCTATCAAATATGTGAAGTACCTAGGAATAAATCTAACAAGACAGTTATAGAGAAGCAATGAAAGTTGATTGACAGACACTCTGGTGTTCACGATTAGGTTGATTTCCCCCCATTCAGGATACTTTCCTGCTCCTGGTGTGCCCTATATGACTTTCTTTGAGCAAAGAAAGATGACAGAAGTTTGAAGAACCAGTGTGCTATCTAGCGATCTTTCTTTTCCACCGTACCTGCAGCGAGCAGTGGTCCAGAGAGTGAGGCCCCATCAGCTTGGCTGCTGAGTGTGGATGACACAGATGGACACATAGCACAGAAAAGAAATAAACTTTGTGTCGAGCCACTGAGCGTTTGAGACTGTCCATAACCAAAGCATACCCTAGCCTATCCTGCCCATTGATGACATTAAAGAATCCTCAAATAAATGGAGATAATAGACCAAATTCAAGGATTATAAAACTCAGTAATCAAAAACACATCAATTCTAAACTACTTTATATAGAATTTGATACTCTGGTTCTAATAATTCAAAAGAACACAAAAGGCAAATCAGTGAAAGAGAAACAAAAAGTGAGGAATTTATTCTAAATATCAAAATGTTTTATAAAGTTACAGTAATTAAGACAGTGTTGAATTGGTACAAAGATAGACAAAAATTAATGAAACACAATCAGAGCTCAGAATCAGCCCTGGCTGGTGTGGCTCAGTGGATTGAGGGCCAGCCTGCGAACCAGCATTGACTGGTTCGATTCCCAGTCAGTGCATGTGCCTGGGTTGCAGACCAGGTCCCCAGTGGAGGGCGCACAGGAGGCAACCACACATTGGTGTAGCTCTCCCTCTCTTTCTCCCTCCCTTCCCCTCTCTCTAAAAGTAAATAAAATCAAATCTTAACCCACACGTAGATATGCATTTAACGTATGACAGAGTGCAGGACAATGAAGAGAGGATGGACTTTTCAACTTTTCAAAGAATGGCACTGAAACAATTGGTTACTCACAGGGCAAAAGTAAAATTTGACTCCTCCTATCATCCACAAAATTCAATCCCAGATGGATTGAAAATATACCCAAGAAAAAACAAAACCATAAACATTTCAGAAGATAACATAGGGAAATGTTTTAACGGTTGGCCAAATTTCTTAGTAAGATATAGAACCACAAACAGGATAAAAATAGAAAATTTAGCAGCATTAAAATTGTGAACATATTTCTTGAAAAGACACCATAAAGAGAGTAGAAGTAAGCCACAAACTGAGAAAAGATATTTATAACACATTTATAATAATATGCAACAATGTACCAATATTTAAGGTATATAAAAAGAAATCCTTCAAATCAATAAGAGACAAAAGACTTGAAGAGGGACTTAATTGAAGACAAATTCAAATATCCAAATAATTATTTAAAAGATGTTCAATTTGTTAGTAACCGGATGGCTGTACTTTAGTACAAAAATAAGGCACCATTACACATGTATCAAATAGGGGAAAAGATAAGTCTGACAATATCTAGTGCTAGTGAGGCTGCAGAGCAGTGGGGATTCTCATACATGACTAGCGGGAGAGTAAACTGGTACAAAGTCTTTGAATTTCTGTTTGGTATTATGAGGTAAAGTTGAATACATGCTTATGTTATGCTCACTAATTCTACTCCTAATTATATAAATAAACTCTTGCCTGTGTGCATTAAAAAATATGTACCAGAATATTTAAAGCACCATTATTCACTGAACTGGGAATAACCCAAATATTAATCATCAATAGATTAGAAAAAGAAACTGTAGCATGCCTGAGACTGGTGTCACTCAGTGGGTTGGGCAACGTCCCGCAGGCAAAAAGGTCACCAGCTTGATTCCTCCTGGTCAGGGTACGTGCCTGGGTTGTGGGCCAAGTCCCCAGCTGGGGGCTGAGAGGCAACCAATCAATGTTTCTCTCCCCATTAATGTGTCTCTCCCTCTCTCTCTCCCTCCCTTCCCCTCTCTCTAAAATTAAATTTAAAAATTTTTTAAAGAAATTCTAGTATAGTCATATATTGAATACCACGTGACACTAAAAATAAATATCAATGAGTTGAATGAATCTCAGAAATATGTTAAAAAAAGCCTAGAAAAATTCACAAAATGCAGAAAAATGTAATTGACATGAACTAATAAACATACAAAACTCTTTAGAGATCCAAATATTTGTGGTAAGTCAATAAAGAAAAATTATGATAAATATAAGTCAGGAAGGTGCTACCTCTAGGGAATAGAGAGCACTCCTGGGAATCCTGGGGCATGTAGCGCAATGAGAGATGGGCTTCCAAGGCACTGAGGATGTTTTATTTTTTTAACTAGGGTTGCAGGCAAGTAAGCACTCACTTTATTTATTTTTATTTTATTTTTATTTTTTTAAAGATTTTATTTATTTATTTTCAGAGAGAGGAGAAGGGAGGGAGAAAGAGCAATGTATGGTTGCCTCTCACATGGCCCTCACTGGGGACCTGGCCCGCAACCCAGGCATGTGCCCCGACTGGGAATCGAACCGGGACCCTCTGGTTCCCAGCCCGCGCTCAATCCACTGAGCTACACCAGCCGGGCAAGCACTCACTTTAAACCATATATATTTTTTAAAAATTAATCCTCAATTACAGTTGACATATTATATTAATTGAAGGTGTACAATATAGTGATTAGGTATTTATATACCTTATGAAAATATCACCCTGATAAGTCTAGTACTCATCTGACACCATACATATGGTTATTACACTTTTATTGACTATATTCATTGTGCTCTACTTTACATATTCTTTTTTTTATCCCTCACCTGAGGATTTTTCATTGCTTTTTTTAGAGAGGAAGGGAGAGAAACATCCATGTAAGAGAGAAGCATCAATTGGTTGTCTCCTGTGCCCACCCGGACTGGGGATTACATGCACCCAGACAGGGGATTGATCATACCTAGACCAGGAACCTAACCCACAACCTAGTGTGTGCCCTGACTGGGAATAGAACTTGCAACCTTTCAGTTATGGACAATGCTTCAACCAACTGGGCCACAACCAGCCAGAGCTACATATTCATTCGATATATTCCCTTTTTGTATGCATGTCATTATTTAAAATTGTTTTTGAAGTGATTATAGATTCAAAGAAAGTTGCAAAAATAATATATAGAGGTCCCCTGTATTTCACAATTTTTAAAAACACCTCTCTTCCCCCTCCAATCCTCCCAGAAAACAAGCCCAACTTGGGGAGAAAAACTGGTGAGGGAAATGAGATCTGTAGAAGGAGAATTTTACTGAGCAATAAAGCTTGGTGGAAAGCTGATGAACTACAGAGTGATTTTTACTTGTCTTAATTGTCATTTTTATCTTGGAGATGAAAATCGTCAGATCAACATTATTCAGGTGAGAAGAAATGAAACCGGAAAAGAAATGAAAGAATTGTACTGGAGTGCCCCATTTAGGTCGTTGAGCAGTGATAAAATCCCAAGATGACCTAAGATCATTTTAAGTGTCCTTATTAGAAAAGCAAGAGAACTCTCGTTTGAGGTTGTTCTAAAATAATTTGTTTGGAAACCAGAAGATGGCATTGCGTTAGATGGAAGCAATCAGAGGACACCCAAGATATTCTTACGTGGTCTTAGAAACATCAAGCCCATTTGAATTTTAGATATGACGTGAAGCCTCCAATTCCTCTTTTCACTTTCCAGAAATGGAAGATGTTACGAGAATTAGGCGTGCTCTCAATCAAAATTGTTCACTTGAATCAAGTGCGACAAGCACTCAAACATTTATGCCCCCACCGGGGAGGGTGTGTCCCTCGTGTCCTCCCAGTCAAGTGACCCCAGAGCCAAACAACCTGGATCAGAACCCCAGCTGGGCCACTGACTAGTTGAATGAGTTTAATTGACTTCTCAGAGCCTCTGTTCTGTCACAGATAAAATATGAATAAAAAGATCTACCTTAAAATAGTTATTGTGCCTATTTGACTATTAGAATATTTAGCACTTAGTGTTAAAAAACTGTTAGCTGTTATTATAACTCTTATGGAGAGCTTGCTTTTGTCAATAGGGAGGCAGAAAAAAAAATACTACCTGTTAAGAAATATCTTACTAGTATGACATAATCAACAAAATCCCAGTCTTTATTGTCTCATCTTTGGACTTTTCAAAGGCTTGAGCATTATGTGTACATGTGAGGAGGAGGGACAACAGTCTCAATTATTTCATGTTTGCTAGATATTTTGATAATCTATTAGCATATATACCAAAAATATGTACCAGAATATTTAAAGCACCATTTTTCACTGAACAACAATGAGGGTTTAAGGGACTGAGATTCAAGGCAGTTATATTTCAGTGGAGACTAGAGAGAGTCAAGAACAATTCAGAGCCCAGGATATCATTATGATGTAATGGGGTGCAGCCAGGGCCCTCCCAAATGAAGGATTTGAAATGGGGTCCAGAACTCGGGGTGTCCGGAAATACAGAAAAATAGAATATCCTCTATTCTATATAGGATAGAATATAGGATAGAATGCAAGGCAGGGCACCATGGGGGATGGGACATATGGAACAGGGCCACTGAGAGATACTTTGTAGGCCAGCTTCGTACCTCATATGTAAAAACGGTTATTTTGAATATCAATAGCAGCAAGCTAATCTTTCAGCCAGAATGGAGCCAGAAGGTATGCATAACTTTGACCAGGTTACAGCGCCTGCACAAGAGTTTGGAGATGGTTCACTCCACGCCATGGGGCCATGCCTGCCCAGACTAACTATGGCAGCCGAGAAAGGCTGAAAAATTCAGGGGTGCTGGCAAGTGTAGCCAGTTGTGGGAGGAGTTGGAAATGGGGTTACTGAGGAGGTCCTAGGCTTGGATTTAAACTAAAAGTGTGCCACCATGAGGGACAGAGAGACAATGCAGAACTAGGGACGGGGGAGGGGGGGACAATGCAGGACAATGAGAGAGGACAATGCGAGACCTTGCAGGGAAGGAAAGGGGTAAAGGACTCTTACTGCCCAGCCACGAGAAGGTGTCACATGCTTTTGGATTGAGAAATGGAGATTGTAGCAACACAGCTGGGGACTGCGGGAGACCTGCCCAGCCAAGCACAGATGACTGAGGGAAACTGGGAGAAGTGAGCTGCAGACTTCTGTTCTTTTTCTTCTGGAAGGTGGTGCTTCTGATTGACATGTTCTGAGACTGCCCTGCCAGGGCAAAGGGGGAAAGGAAGGACTGCATGTGTTTATGGGTGTTTTAAGGGACTTTGGGATTTTAGCGGCAACATTCTGTCATTACCCTACACCTGTATAACTTTTGAATAAATAGTTCCTTTCCTTTTTACCAAAGTCTGGCATTGAGAGCCACAATTCCTAAGGGCAACGGGCAAAGATACATAGTACAGAGAGACCCCCCACGGGTCCATTCTGTCGCAGTGAGACGTTACTGAAGCTACCTCACAAACCATGGGGACCAAGACAGAGAGTGGAAAAGCTAGGCTTACAGAAGTCACTTGCCTGACAGTCCTCTCCCCTTCAGCCAGGCTGACATGCCTCCAGGCCTTTCCTTCTCCATCTGGCCTGGTCTCTGCATGCCTTTAAAAAGGAGGCCAGAGATGAATTCTCCCTAAGCGCCTCCCCTCTCTGGTCCCAGATACTGCCAGGTGCACAGTCTGAGTGTTGCCATTGAATCCCGGGTGTGTTCTTTTACTTTTCTTGTGTTTCATTACAATCACTGTAGGTGACTCTATGTGTCTGTTTTGCTTTACCTACTTGCAAAGTCTCTCAACAGAACAGAAACTAGTCCCCTCTCCTGCAGAGGCCTTACCAGTCTCTGGAGACAAAGCTATTTTAAACACACATGTTCCTCCCTTCTGAATGCTGTCTATGGCCTCCTTAGGAACACCACTGCCACAGTCAGCCTCTGGTATGGATGGGCGTTGTCAAACAATACTGTTGTGTTGGAGCAGAGAAGACAATGAAACCAATGGTCTAAACCAGTGTTTCACAAAGTGAGGCTCCCTCACTACCAAGATTTGAGTCACTGGATGTCCTGCCTTCCTCCAACCCCAACAATATCTTCTTATCACTTCTAGCATAGAATTCCCAGCACAGTACCTGGCACATATATAAAGCTTATAATAATCTTTTGCCCAATAGTCAAATACCTTATTCTCTCTGATCTTTAGTTCCTTAATCTGGAACGTTATCTCAGAGGTCACTTTAAATACTCGATGGTTGGAAAAGTTCAGTATCTAAGCAATTTTTGCTCCATGTACCCTATGCCAATTTCTTACAGCCCTTGCTAAGACTTTGAAGCCAGATATCCCCAACAATAATTAACATTTATTGACTCAATTTGCCAGGCATTTTGCTAAACATTGTATGTATGCTCACAATAGCACTTTAAGTGAAGTATCATTGTCCTCATAGTGAAGATGGGAAAGTTGAGGCACAAAGTGATTCATGAACTTTCTTAGGTCACATAGTGAATTGTAAAAGCAGGATTCCAACTCAAGAAATCTCATTCCAGAGTTCATATGCTTAACCCTTCTGCAATGCTGCTTTTCTGTGCTTATTGAGCACAAAGCATGCTTCAGGGCCCTGTGCCAGACACTCCACAGACAGAGGGGCATAGGTGATGTGATTCTTGCCCTCTTAGAGCACACAGTCTAAATAGGGACACAGGCATCAAACCAGTAGACATAATGCATATTTAAAATTATACAGTAAGAGAAGTACTATAAAGAAAAACAAAAGGAAATAATAACAAAGAAGACCATTTAAGGTTGGTAGTCAATAAAGACTTTTATGAGAAGGTGACCTTGAAATGACCTCCCATGTGAAGAATAGGAGCAAGAGCCTTTCACGCTGAGAAAACACCATGTTCACATGTATTGGGATATTTGAGGATAGAGACAGGAAGGAACTACATTGCATTAGCTTAAGGGTTGCCCTGTGTGATCTAATTCTAAAAGAAGTCTTTTTAATCTTAAATATTTTTTACTTTCAATTACAATTGACATACAATGTTATATTAGTTTCAGGTATACAACCCAGTGATTAGATATTATATAACTTATTAAGTGATCATACTGATAAATCTAGTACCACTTCAACACCATACATAGTTATTACAATATTATTGACTATATTCCCTACACTGTAATTTACATCCCTGTGAATATTTAGTAACTACCAATTTGTACTTTTTAGTCCTTTCACCTTTTAACCCATTCTCACAACATCCTTCCATCTGGCAACTGTCAAAATGTTCTCTTTATCTATGAAGTTTTTTCTGTTCTGCTTGTTTGTTTATTTTGTTTTTTAGATTCAATGGTTGACATATATGTATTTATTGCACTTTATTGTTCATATTTTTTTAAATATCAGAAACAGAAATTAGAAAAAAATCCCATTTGCTATACCAACAAGAAAAATAAAATACCTCAGAATAAACCTAATCAAGGAGGTTAAAGACCTATACTCAGAAAACTACAAAATGCTGAAGAAAGAAATTAAGGAAGACACAAATAAATGGAAGCATATACCATGTTCATGAGTTGGAAGAATTAACATCATCAAAATGTCTATGCTACCCAAAGCAATTTATAGATTCAACATAATCCCTATTAAAGTACCAATGACAGATTTCACAGATATAGAACAAACATTTCAAAAATTTATATGGAATCATAAATGACCCCAAAGAGCCTCAACAATTTTGAGAAAGAAGAACAAAGTTGAGGGATCACAATACCTGATATCAAACTATATTACAAGGCCACTGTAATCAAAACAGTCTAGTACTGGCATAAGAACAGACACAGAGAACAATGGAACAGCATAGAGAGCCGAGAAATAAACCCATGTCAATATGGTCAGTTAATTTTTGACAAAGGGGTAAGGAACATAAAATGGAGTAAAAATATCTTCTTCAATAAATAGTGTGGGAGATCTGAACAGATACATGCAAAAGTATGAAAGAAACTAGACCACCAATTTACACCATACACAAAAATAATCTCAAGATGAATAAAAGACTTAAATATGAGATGTGACACCATAAAAATCCTAGAGGAAAACATAAGCAGGACAATTACAGATATCTCACACAGAAATATTTTCACTGATACATTCCCTAGGGATATCAGATATAAAGGAAAGAATAAACAAATTGGACTACATCAAACTAAAAAACTTCTGCATGGCTAAAAAAAATCAACAAAATGGAAAGGGAACCAACTAGGTGGGAAAATATATTTGCCAATGATACCTCGGACAAGAGTTTGACCTCCAAAATATGTAAAGAACACACAGGACTCCACACCAGGAAGACAAGCAATCCAATTTTTAAAAAATGGGCAAAGGGCCTGAACAGACACTTCTCTAAGGCAGACATACATAGGGCCCATAGACACATGAAAAAATGATAAACATCATTGGCTATTAGAGAGATGCAAATTAAAACCACAATGAGACACCACTTCACACCAGTCAGAATGGCCATTATTAATAAATCAACAAACAGCCCTGGCTGGCATAACTCAGTGGATTGAGCTAAACAAAACATGTTGGAGAGGTTGTGGAGAAAAGGGAACCCTAGTACAGTGTTGGTGGTGCAGCCATTGTGGAAAACAGTATGGAATTTCCTCAGAAAACTAAAAATGGAACTGCCTTTGACACAGCAATTCCATGGCTGGGACTATATCCTAAGAGTCCTGAATCACCAATTCAAAAGCACCTGTGCATCCCAATGTTCATAACAGCGTTATTCACAATAGCCAAGTGCTAGAAACAGCCTAAGTGCCCATCAGTAAACGAGTGGGTCAAAAAACTGTGGTACATTTACACAATGGAATACTCTGCAGCAGAAAGAAAGAAGGGACTTCTATCCTTTGCGACAGCAAGGATGAAACTGGAGAGCATTATGCTAAGTGAAATAGGCTAGACAGAGAAAGACAAATATCATATGGTGTCATCCATAAGTGGAACCTAATCAATTAAACAAACAAATGAGCAAAATAGAACCAGAGATTTGGAAATAAAGAACAAACTGACAGCGACCAGAGGAGCAGGGGGAGGGGGATAACAGGGGAAAGAAGCGGGAGGGGAAAGCAAAAGCACATGAATAGAGGACTCATGGGCATGGACAAATGGGGGAGTATTGATTGTGGCAGTGGGTGGGTTTGGGGCTTGGGTGAGCAAAGGTGAAAAAGGCAGGACAACTATAATCTGAACAATAAATTTTAAAAAATTCTTAAAGAAGACCCTTTAACATTTCATTTAGTACTGAGTTGGTAGCGATGAACTCCTTTAGCTTTTTATTGTCTGGGAAGTTCTTCATATGTCCTTTGATTCTAAATGATAGCTTTCCTGGGTAGAGTAATCTCAGTTGCAGGTCCTTGTTTTTCATCACTTTGAATAGTTTGTGCCAATCCCTTCTGGCCTGCAAAGTTTCTGTTGAGAAATCAGCTGACAGTCTTATGGGAGCACCCTTGTAGTTAACTGTTTCTTTCTTTCCACTTTTAAGATTCTGTCTTTGTCTTTAACCTTTGGCATTTTATGATGCGTCTTGGAGTGGGCCTCTTTGGCTATATCTTATTTGGGACTCTTCGTGCTTCCTGGTTTTGTGTGTCTATTTCCTTTACCAGGTTAGGAAAGTTTTCTGTCATTATTTTTTCACATAGGTTTTTCAATCCCTTGTTCTGTTTCTTCTCTTTCTGCCACCCACATAATACAAATGTTGGTATGTTTGAAGTTGTCTCTGCAGAGGTTCCTTTATACTAGCCTCATGGAGTAGGGGTGTATTTTTTCTTTGTGCTGTTCTGATTAGTGGTTTTCTGCTTCCTTACCTTCCAAATCTCTGATTTTATCCTCTGCCTCATGTATTCTGCTGTTGATTCTCATTATTGTATTCTTCATTTCACCTAATATATTCTTCATTTATGGCTGGTTCTTTTTTATGTTTTCTAGTGCATTTTTATGTTTCCTATCTCTTTGTTCATCAAATCCTCCCTCAAGTTCTTATATGAGCATCCTTATAACCAGTGTTTTGAACTCTGAATCTAGCAGATTGCTTATCTTTGTTTTGCTTAGTTATTTTTCTGGAGTTTTGTTATGTTCTTTCATTTGGGACATATTTCTTTGTCTCCTCATTTTAACAGCCTCCATGTGCTTGTTTCTATGTATCAGGAAGAGCTGTTATGTCTACCAGGCTTGATAGAGTGGCTTTATGTAGTAGGTGTTCTTTAGAGTCCAATGGCACAGACTCTCCAATCACCAAAGCTGGACACTTCAGGTGCATGCTCCATGTGAGCTGTGTACACCTTCCTGCTGTATGTGAGCCTTGATCACTGATGGCATGTCAATGGGAGGGATTTACTCCTAGACCTATTGATTGCGAGGACTAGCTGTGACCACAGAGGAGGATCTGCTGTGCAGTGGCTCACCCCACAAAGCAGTACTTAATTCAGAAGGGCTCTGGTGCCCATTGAGTCTTCTCCTTAAGTGTGCCCTTTGTGGAGGTGGTTGGATGGTGTTTCAACTTGGTCTGAAGCTGTCTACCAGTTGAGCTGGCTCTGGGGCTTGCCAGGAGATGCAAGGCAAGGTCAGCTACCACTTGTGTTCTTCCCAGGGCCACCTGACATAAGATATAGAGTAATCTGCAGATGTCTTCTACTTGTGCTGGGCTTAGAGATACCCAGGAGAGGTCAAGTTGTGAATCAAGTGTGGCTGTTGCTCATGCTAGGTCTGGGACCACTTAGTGAGAAGTATGGGGCATACCAAAGCTATATGTTTCTTGTTTGAGAGATTTTAAGAAAGTCTGGAATCATGAGCCACATTGGGTCATTTGTATGGAATAGGCACTGGAAACAGCTTGGATGGCTCACAATTTGTGTGAGATGGGACAACATGGAATTACCAGGGTGGGGCAAAAAGTGTTAGCCAGTTTGATGAAGTCTCAGATACAGCACCCACCTGCCAGGTTGGTTGGGGGGAGGGCTCAGAAAAGGAACAATGGTTTCTGCTAGTACTTCTGTCTGAAAGAAAACCTCCCCTCCACCTCTCACCCTAATGCCAGAAAATTCAGTTCCTTCTCATATGTCCCTGGTGCCTTTCAAGCTTCTGCCCAAGTGCTGGAGTTCAAAGTGAGGGAATCCAAGTGAGTCCATGCATAGGCCCTTAAAGAGGAACTTTCTGGTGTCTAGAGCTCTCCATCTCACTCAGCTACAATCCCCACTGGATTTACAGCCAGAATTTACGGGGAATTCTCTTCCTGGGACTGGATCCTTGGGCTGTGAGCCCTCTTGTGGGGCTGGGACCCCCTTGCTCCTCAGAGGAGACCTCTGCAGCCAAGATATCCCTCTCTCCCAATTTTTATTTGCCACACGTGAGTGTGGACCAGCTCATTCTGCATCTCTGCACCCTCCTACCTGTCTCAATGTGACTTCTTTATATTCTTAGTTAGAGGATTGCTGTTTAGCTGGATTTTAGATGGTTCTGAATGATGATTGTTCTGAAGTTTAGTTGTCTTTTTTACGTAGCTGTGGGAGGATGCAAGTACCGCATTTACCTACACTTCCATCTTGACTAGAAGCCCAGGGAGACTTTATTTTAAAGTTCTAGTTTATTAATCTTCTCATGAAAAATATGCACAATAACCACAGATACAGCCACTGAAGAATCTTTACTCCTTCCTGTTGCCAGCACCAACATTGACCTCTGCAGTCCCCCTGACTTCTTCATTCTGTTCTTGAATTCATTTCTTTGTTTTCTTGAGGTTTTCTTCTCATACAGGCTATGTTTTGCAAATCTATGTTTAGGTTAATTTATCTGTGTAATGCAAGGAATCATAAATCATGCCAAAGCCACTTGTTTTGCACCACCAAAATGGGTTCTGAATCCAAACACAAATTTGACATCTGATGTGTTCTTATACATTTTGTTTAGTTTTTCCTGAATTTCTGTCTTAGGAACTGTTGCCTTCTCAGGATGTCAATAACAATTTTTATCCACTGAAGTAGCTGTTGATTATGAACTTCCTGGTCCAGATAGTTGCTGTGTTGTTCATAATGGTGGCTGATCTTCAAACAGCCAAGGGAGGGGGAAAAAATCTCAAAGAAAGTCTCTTAAGGCACAGGGAAAGTCAAAGCAGGAAAAGGGAATTAAAATGAGCTTTACACAAGATGTCAAAGGAAAGCTCAAGATGGATCTGCCAACAGTTTGTCAGCAGAATTTGGGAAAGGAGGTCAAAGGGCCCTGGGAAATAAGACACAATGTTAGCAGGATATTCTCTTGAGTGACGATGGTGAAAATGTTCTGGCCAAACCTGAGGGGATTAAAGAAAATAAAGCTTTAAAATGACTTTCTGCATCTAACTGAAGAAGTACCACAGTCCTGCCATGGAAGGAACTTGCCCCCAGAAGAATAAAGAAAAGGGAGCAGAGAGATATACCATGGAATTCAAGGGGGTACACAGAGCTTTCTTTTACCTTCTTATTATCAAAGGTAGACCTAGTTCCTGTACCCCAATAGTCTACACCCACCATTACCTTCCCAATTCTCAAAGTCTTGATTCTCAGTGCTCTGCTTAATCATGATGGGAATGGATGCCCTAAGCCCAGGTCATCCATAGCCAGTGTCCTTGGAAGCTGCACTGTTGTAGTATTGACCTCATCTGTAATTGCAAATAGAATATGGTAACTTATGGAGACTCTGGTCAAAATGGAGGCATAGGTAGATACACTGTGCCTCCTCCCACAACCAAAAGAAGAACAACAACAAATTTTACAACAAAAAAAAATCAGAATTGCCAGAAAATCAAACTGTATGGAAGTCCGACAACCAAGGAGTTAAAGAAGAAACGTTCATCCAGGCTGGTAGAGGGGGCGGAGATGGGCAGTCGGGGCAGAGATGACTTGTGGAAAGGCGAGGCGGCTGGTGGAGCAGGCAGACCCACATTTGCATGCAGACAAACAGGGTGGAACAACTGAAACAGACCTTGCAACCCAGGGTCCTAGTGTGGGAAAATAAAGCCTTAAAACCTCTGACTGAAAACACCTGTGAGGGCTGTGGTCTCAGGAGAAACTCCCAGCCTCACAGGAGAGTTTTTTGGAGATACCCAAAGGGTCCTAGAACATACAAAAACCCACCCACCTGGGAATCAGCACCAGAAGGGCCCAGTTAACTTGTGGGTATGCCTGGAAGTAACTGAAAGCTGGCAGAAAGCAGAGCAAGTGGCACTGTTCCCTCTCGGACCCCTCCCCCACTGACAGCATCACAACACAACAACTTGGGTTACCCCACCCTGGTGAACACCTAATGTTCTGCTCCTAATAAGTAACAGATGCACTGAGAAAAAAAAATGGCCCAAATGAAAGAACAGATCAAACCTCCAGAAAAAATACAACTAAGCGACAAAGATAGCCAAACTATCAGATGCAGAGTTCAAAACACTGGTAATCAGGAAGCTCACAGAATTGGTTGAGTATGGTTGCAAAATAGAGGAAAAAATGAAAGGTATGAAAAGTGAAATAAAGGAAAATGTACAGGGAACCAACAGAGAAGAGAAGGAAACCAGGACTCAAATAATGGTTTAGAGGAGAAGGAAGAAAGAAACATTCAACCAGAACTGAATGAAGAAACAAGAATTCAAAAAAATGAGGAGTCTGAGGGACCTCCAGGACAACTTTAAACATTCCAACATCCGAATCATAGGAGTGCCAGAAGGAGAAGTGGAAGAGCAAGAAATTGAAAACTTGTTTGAAAAAATAATGAAGGAAAACTTCCCTAATCTGGCAAAGGAAATAGACTTCCAGGAAGTTCAAAGAGTCCCAAACAAGTTGGACCCAAGGAAGCACACACCAACGTACATCTAATCACATTATCTAAGATTAAATGTAAGGGAAGAATCTTAAAAGCAGCAAGAGGAAAGGGGAGAGTTATTTACAAAGGAGTTCCCATTAGACTATCAGCTGACTTCTCGAAAGAAACCATGTAGGTAACCAGGGGCTAGAAAGGAGTATTCCAAGTCATGAAAGGCAAGGACCTACATTCAAGATTACTCTACCCAGCAAAGCTATCACTTAGAATGAGAGAGCAGATAAAGTGCTTCCCAAATAAGGTAAAGGTAAAGGAGTTCATCATCACCAAGCCCTTATTATATGAAATGTTAAAGGGACTTATTTAAGAAATAGAAGATCAACAACAATGAACAGTAAAATGACAGCAAACTCACAACTATTAACAACTGATCCTAAAAAAAAAAAAAAGCAATCTAAGCAAACAACTAGAACAGGAACAGAATCACAGAAATGGAGGTCACATGGAGGGTTATCAGTGAGGGAGTGGGAGGGGGATAGAGTGGGGAAAGGTACAGGAAATAAGTAGCATAAATGGTATGTAGAAAATAGGCAGGGGGAGGTTAAGAATAGTATAGGAAATACAGAAACCAAGGAACTTATATGTATGACCCATGGACATGAACTAAAGGGGGGGTAATGAGGGTGGGAGGGGGTGTGCAGGGCAGAGGGGAATAAAGGGGAGAAATAAGACAACTGTAATAGCATAATCAATAAAATATATTTTTAAAAAAGGATATGGTAATGTATGTTCCACAACCTACCTAATGCACCTGATTGACTAAGGTGGGGACAAAGCAAAGTGGTGTTGCAGGGCAGAGAATAACTTTTTCCTCAGAGCTGCTGATCAGAAATAATAAATACAAGACCCAGAATAAACTCTGGGGTTAACTCTGCATACTTTTTACTGAGAATTATCAAAAAGATCATAGGAAACAGGTTTAGTTATTAAGATTAGTGAGGTGAATTTGTTACCAAAAAGATAACTAATATTGGCAAGGATGTGGAGAGAGGGAATCCTTGTGCACTGTTGGTTGGAATATAAATTGGTAAAGGCACTGTGGAAAACAGCGTGGAGGTTCCTCAAAAAAATTAAAAGTGGAACTACTGTATGATACAGCAATTCCTCTTCTGGGTATATATTCAATGAAAATAAAATCACTGTCCCAAAGACATATCTGCACCCCCATATTCATTATTTATAGTAGTCAAGACATGGAAACAACCCAAGTGTCCATTAACAGATGAATGGATAAAGAAAATGTCACACACACACAGTGGAATACTATTTAGTCACCAAAAAGGAAGAAAATCATGCCATTTACAACAACATGGATGGATCTTGAGGGCAATGTGTTAAGTAAAATATCTCAGAGAGAGAAAGAAAAGTACTGTATGATTGCACTTATATATGAAATCTTTTTAAAAATTCCATCAAACTTATAAATACAGATGGTAGTTATGAAAAGCAGGGGGTTGGGGTAGGAAAAGGTATAAACTTCCAAGTATAAGATAAATAAATTCTGGAATATAATGTACAACCTGATGACTATACTTAATAATACTGTATTGTATATTTGAAAGTTGCTAAAAGAATAGATCTTAAAAGTCCTCATCAGAAGGGAAAAACTTGTAACTGTGAGGTGACAGACATTATCTAGACTTGTGGTAATCATTCTGCAAAATATAAGGTCTGTCCAGAAAAAAGTCCATCCATTGTTAGTATAAGGAGAACGGTTTGCACAACATCAATGTAATGTGGCAGCCAAGGAGAGTGGACTGGAATGCACATGTGTGAACAATGATGACTTTGCTGTACTAGTCAGTAGGGCAGTAGACACCATTGAGTGAGTATGTGTACTGTGTGGCTGTCTCATTCAAAATGACTGATGGACCTCATACCAATCAGAATGGCCATCATCAACAAAGCAACAGATAACTGTTGGAGGGGATGTGGAGAAAAGGGAACCCTACTGCACCGTTGGTGGGAATGCAGACTGGTGCAGCCATTGTGGAAAACAGTATGGAACTTCCTCAGAAAAATGAAAATGGAACTGCCTTTTGACCCAGCAATTCCACTACTGGGATTATACCCTAAGAATCCTGAAAAAACAATTCAAAAGAACCTTTGCACTCCTATGTTCATAGCAGCACAATTCACAATAGCCAAGTGTTGGAAACAACCTAAGTGCCCATCTACAAATGAATGGATCAAGAAACTATGGTACATCTACACAATGGAATTCTACGCAGCAGAAAGGAAGAAGGAGCTTATACCCTTCGCAACAGCATGGATGGAACTGGAGAGCATTATGCTAAGGGAAGTAAGCCAGGCAGTGAGGGACAGATACCATATGATCTCACCTTTAACTGGATCATAATCAACAAAAGCAGAAAGCAAGCAGACCATAACCAGAGACAATGAAATTAAGAACAGTCTAACAATAGCCAGGGGGGAGTAGGGAGGGGACAATGGAGAGAAGGGTTTTCAGGAATCACGGTAGAGGACACATGGACAGAACTAAGGGGGCGGAGGGAGACTGGGGAGGGAGGTTGGGTTGGAGGGGAAGGGAGGAGGGGAGGGGAGACGTTGCAAATAACTGTAATTGAACAACAATAAAGTAATTATTTTAAAAAAGAACAAAAAAATAAAATATCCTTAAATTCTTAATAAAAAACAAAAAACAAAATGACTGATGGAGTAGAGCAAAGAATCTGCATCAAATTTTGCATTAATCTTGAACATTCCTTTGCAGAAACTCTTTGGTTGATTCAGAAGGCTTTCAGGGATGATGCAATGAGCGCAGTGCAAATAAAAGTGTGGCACAAACACTTCAAAAATGGTAGAGAATCTATTGAAAGCAATCCTTGTTCTGGAAGGCCTTCAACAAGCAGATCACCTGAGAATGTTGAACGTGTATGGGCTGCAATCAACAAATATTGGCAACTGAAAGTGTGAGAACTAGAAGCTGATCGGGGAATTCCAAAAACTACTGTGTCAGACATTTTGACACAAGATTTTAGCAAGAAACATATTGTGGGAAAATTCGTTCCACAGTTTTTGCTACGAGAGCAGAAGGAACATCGTGCTGCAGTTGCTAATGACTTGACTCAAACCACTACCAGTGAAACAGATCTCCTCAAGAAGGTCATAATCAGAGATGAATCATGGGTATATGGCTGTGATCTGGAAACAGAGGCCCAGTCATCCCAGTGGAAGTCACCTGGTTCTCCACACCAGAAGAAG
Organism: Micronycteris hirsuta; assembly: GCA_004026765.1. Lineage (NCBI taxonomy): Eukaryota > Metazoa > Chordata > Mammalia > Chiroptera > Phyllostomidae > Micronycteris > Micronycteris hirsuta. Next base: position 25,203 of record PVJI01003141.1, read on the forward strand.
GTGCAGCAAAGTTGCAGCAAGATCAAGACCATGTTAACTATGCTTTTTGATAGGGAAGGTATTGTCCATCATGAGTACACCCCTCCAGGCCAAGCAATTAATGAGTATTACCTCAATGTTCCTATTGGTTGAGAAATGTAGTATGACAAAAATGGCCACAGCTATAGGCAACTGGTGATTGGCAGCTTCATCACAATGCACCCACTCATGCATCATGTCTTGTGCAAGGTTTTTTGGCAAAACATCAAATCACCCAAGTGACTCAGCCCCCATACAGCCCAGATGTGGTGCCCTGCAACTTCTGGCTTTTCCCAAAACTTAAATCACCTTTTAGGGAAGAGATTTCAGACTGTTGATGAGATTCAGGAAAATACAACAGGGCAGCTGATGGTGATTGGGAGAACTGTGTGAGGTCCAAAAGTGCCAACTTTGAAGGGGACTGAGGCATCATTGTCCTACATACAATGCTTCTTATATCTTGTATCTTCTTAAAAGATTGCTCTATTTTTCATGTTACATGGCTGGATACTTTCTGGACATACCTCATCGTATACATGTATCAAATTGTTATATTGTACACTTTAAACATATATTGTTATATGTCAAATATATATATGTATATATATATATTCAATAAAACAGGGAGGGTAGGGTAGGGAGTAGTGTCCAATGCTTGAGAATCAGTGTAAAACCTAAAGGTGTAGAATAAGGTACTCTCTTGCTAACAGGGCAACTCCCCACTGCCTACCTCCTGACCCTGGCAATGCTGGCATTTGCCCTGGACCAAACAGTCCTCCCGTGATTTTATTACCTTCTCAGACCTGCTCTAAGCAGAAAAGTTCAAGCTTGGGTAAAGACTGCAATTAAGTCATCAAAGTACTAGAGGTTAGAGATTGCAGTGGGAAAAGGAGAATTCAAAAGCTCTCGGATCCTGTGAACATGATATTTTGGGATGTGTCCTTTGAATTCTTACCTTCTTGAAACAGCATGTGGACGGTTTTGTGATGGACTTTCAGGGTCTAACATGACCTGAAGCAGGTTCTTGGGCCTCCTTCTAGCCAAACTCCTTATAACTGAAAGGCCCCAGATAGTAATACAAAGCATTCCTTGTCCTGGAGTGTCCTCTGTATTTCTAACTTTGGGGGTGGGATTTAAGCAGGATTCAGACTACAGACCCAGGCAGCACTCACCATTGCTGACACTGATGGTCCTTGGCCCTGGATGTGCCCGCCAGACTTTCCACAGCCCAGTTTCTTCCATCTTCTGACCCCCATCCAACTTCTCCTCCCCACCACTGTCCTGGCCTGCCAGTCTCAGGGAGAGTTTTTACAAAGCCTAAAATTGACTGCTAGTCCAAAGGAGATCCCATGAGAACAAGTAGCTACCTTCCATGATTTCACATCAAATGATTAGGTGCCCTCTCATTGTTACAAATAAAAATGTCTATCATCTGAGAAGTAACCCTGTGTGTCAGATGCTATTCTGGTAAACTGAAGATTCTCTCCACAGGATCTGGTATTTTGAGAAGAGATACAGATAATATCAACTAAACACATTTTCTTTTAAAAGCAAGATAATTACAGGAGATGATAAATGCTGTGAAGTAAAGTTTAAAGAGTTAAGTGATATGTAAAAGCCAGTGTGTGGGGCCATGCCATATAGAGTGACCATGGGTAGGGGTTATTTGAGACCTGAAGAATTAGATGGGGCTATCCAGGAAAGAACCAGACAGACAGCACTGCAGACACAGGAACAGCTGATGCAAAAGTCCCCAAGCCAGAGCAAGCTTTGTATGTTCCTCAAGGAAAAACAATGTCCGCATGGCTACAAGGAGGCCAAGAAGAGATGTGAAGCCAGGAGAGGCAGGGTCAGCTCATATTAGGCTTTGTAGGATTTTGTTCTGAAAGCAACGAAAAGTCTTTGAAGGACTTTAAGTGTGACATGGTCTGATTTACGTTTTATGAAAGCCTACTTTGGGTGCCCAATGGAGAGCAAATTACAAGAAGCAAAAGTCAGGTGGCTATTCAGACACTAGGTAAGGGATTATGGTGGTCTAGATTGGAAACAGTGATGATCCTGGCAGTGGATTAAAGTGTATAATCCTCTAAATTTTGGAAATTGACAAGGTTGCACAGCCAGCTAGTTGCATGCAGACCCAAGATTCAAAGTTTTCTCTCTCTGATGCCAAAGTATGTTTTTCTTCTTCTGCATTTCTGTGAGTCTCTGTTTTCTCATCTGTAAAATAATGGTTTGGATTAGATTATCTATGAGATGCCTTCCAGTTCTACAATATCAAAACTTTCCAGCTAATTCATCAAATCTTGAGCGAATGCCCCTACTTAGATATACCTGATGCTCCTTGGATAAAGTCTTATCATAAGTGCCACTCAATTTGTTTTTTTTTGTTTTTGTTTTTGTTTTTTAAGATTTTATTTATTTATTTTTTTAGAGAGAGGGGAGGGATAAAGAGAGAGAGAGAAACAGCAATGTGTGGTTGCCTCTCACATGGCCCTCACTGGGGACCTGGCCTGCAACCCAGGCATGTGCCCTGACTGGTAATTGAACCAGGACCACTTGGTTCCCAGCCCGCGCTCAATCCACTGAGCTACACTAGCCAGGCTCAATTTGTTTTTTATGTGGTGAGAAAACACACACACAGTGTGTAGAACACCTCTGTAGTCCTCAGTTTTCAGGAACCTTCAAGGTAAGGATGAGAACAAGTCCACGTTTAGCCACTGCATCAGGAGGAGTAGGGTGGTCTGCAGCAAGCAGTCAGCCAGTAAAAAAGAGCGGAAATAGTGATGGAGGGCAGGTGAAAAGGAGCAGCTAAGGGGAATTAGGCTATCAGATAATGACTGGGAATAAATAACAAGACATAAAACAAAAAATGATCAAATCAATCACCTGTAAAATTCGAGTCCTTTAAAAATCAGACCATGGTGTTTTCTTTTTTAACACCTTTTCATTATTTGAATTTTTGGATAGAGTGTGTATTACTTTTGTAGTATAAACACTTTTTTAAATACAGGATCAGCCAATTTATAACAGCAGATATATTAAAGTGAGGATTTTGGTAGTGTGGCATACACTTGGGCTATTCTGAAAGAGGCATAATTTCAGGTATTTTGGTGGTAGAGCAAAGAGGAAGTAACATTAAGAAGTCATTTAATGTAGTGACTAACCAGCTGTGAGATCCTAGGCAAAGTGTGTAATCCCCCCGGAGCCTCTGAGTCCTCATCCACAAAATGAATTCAATAATCATCCCATGCCATAGAGTAACTGTAAAAAATAAATGAGTTAATTTATATAATTATAAGTTAAGTTTGGAATGAAAAGGGCAAGTCAGAACTCTCACTCTTTCAATAGCTTCTTCATGGTCTTACCATTTTTTGGTACCTAAACTGCATACTTACCTCATCACTGTAGCTCTCTGGAGACCATTACCTTCCCTCCACAGGCAAGGAAAAGACACTCTGGAAATATCAGAGCTTGCTCACTTGTCCTCTTCCAGAAAGGGCATAGGAAAAGTGAAAACAACCAGATCCCTCATCATTTTCACTTGTCCATTCAGGCTTTGGATGTTAAGGAGTAGAGCTTTGGGTCTCATATTCAGTCTCTCTCAAAAGCAAAATACAACAGAGTGCTTAAGAGTGTCCATCCCTTGGTAGCTGTATGGGCCATTTACTTAACTCTGTTAAGCTTCATTTTCTTCACCTACAAAAGGACCTGGTAGAGTTTACTTTATAGAGCTGTTGTGACAAATAAGATAACGCATTGAAAGGAATTAGCATTAGCAATGTTAGCTATTGTTATAATGTTATATCCTAACAATATCAAACCAAACTGCTCTCCCTCTTGTTTGCTCTGCTTTAGCCACAAAAGCCTTCTTTTTTGCCCCCCAACAAGGAGACCATTCCTGTCTCAGACCATTTCTCTGACGCCTCCATTAAAGGAAGAGGCATTGCAATGCAATGTGCATGTGCCCACCTGAACTGTCACACAGAGGCCCTAGGGAATCTGGACATGGCCCACTCTTCTTTCTTTTTTCCTTTCCTTTCCTTCCTTCCTTCCTTCCTCTCTTTTCTTTTCTTTTCTTTTTTTGGTGTGACTGGTGAATCTTGCTAGAGTAGGAAACCATAGAGCTGGTTCCTATTCTCTCACTAACTTCTGCCTGGAGTGTTCTTTTCCTGCCCAGGTCTTCATGTGGCTGGATCCTTCTCAGTATTTCACCTGAACTGAGAAGTTGCCTCCACAGATAGCCCTTGCCTAACCACCCCAGCCATAGTGCCTTCCCAGTCTCGTCACTCTCTTATATTATTTCCCTGAATTAGGACCTCAGAGCAGTTGTAATTATCTACAATTTTCTCATTTATCTCCATTTATGCTTATTGTCTATCGCTCCCCATGATGATGTAAACCCCATGAAGACAGAAACCCTGTCTCTCTTGCATGTTCTATATCCTCAGTGCCTGACAGACTGTACACTCAATAAATGAATTAATTATTCTTGTATACTCCATGGAGTTCAAAACATTCTTCAGGAGCATACCTTCACAGGCCTGAGGCTTCCTGAACATGTGCAATGACAGCCAAACTTCCCAGACTCCAACCTTCCCATTCAAAGATTGTAGAGGGTCCTTCCCCATCCTGGTTGCAGTGCGGTAGGACCCATTTCACAAATTCTGGTGTTTATGGTATGGAAATGGACTTTGCAATTATGCTCTGGGGATGTCCCTGGATATCAGATGGTCTCTCAGAGAACTGTTCAAAGGTACTGAGTGGTTCTGAGTGAGAAGAGAAGTGTCTGTTGGCTAGCAGTGCTATGCATGCCAAAACTCCCAACCTCAAGAAGAGGGAGCAAAGCAAAGTGCCAAGAAGAATGCCCATGAGTGAGTTGTCCATGAGCTTCTTTCACAGGCCCTTGGAAAATGCATGAATGGGCATTAATTGAGACAACCTAAGGAATACTGAGAGAATGATTCCAAATTTAATGTCAAAGTTAGAGAGAGACTTCAAGGTGAAGTTTATTTTTGCATTGTTGCTACACAGTGAGAGTTTCCTCATGAATGCCAAGCTTTCCAGCATTTTGAGACTTGTTGATATTAAACATATTTTGTTAATTATTTTTTCATAATGCTAACAGGGAATACTTAATTTAGGAGGGAAATATCACGCCCACACTTTTTAACCTGGAATAATGGACAGATTAAATTTCTTATATGAAAAAGATAGAACTAAAACATTTGGAAATGGATAAAATTGGTTTCTGACGAAGGACTGTAAGAATAGAAAAAGTGGAATCTCCAAGTGAGTCCATCTTCTGTCGCAATACTATATTATTAAATACATTTTCCTGAGCACCTGTTATACACCGGGTCTTATTCTAGATGCTGGGAATCCCAGGATATATATAAAAAATAAACAAACAAAAACAAACAGTTCCAGTCACATTAGATCTGATAGCCTTGGTGGGGAGACAGATGAGTAAAGAAATTACAGTATCATGTGATTAGTATCATTAAGGAATATGGAAACACAGAAAAGAAATCAGCTAACCAAATTTATAAGGAATGATTTCACAGAAAAAGTGTTGGAGAAACAATACTGTGTCTTCTGGTGAAGGCAGCAAACTTGTAAACTTGTTTTTCTTGCCAAATGAATCAAACAACACGAGAACATTAAATCATTTGAGGGAATGTGTGCCAACATCACTCCTGCTTTAGTCTGTGCACATGTTGTCCCCCTCTTTTCCCAGGTTCCAAATACCCCACCAACCCACTCACCAACCCCTACTCCCCTTGGCTCTCAACTGAGGTGTCAGTTTCTGGGAGGAAGTTCTCTGTGACTCCCACATAACAAATGCTCTGCTCCATCTATGTATTTTCATAACACCCATTTGTCTAATCAGACTAACACATGCTCACTATGCGCCAGGCCATGTTCTGTATCCTTTACATATATTAACTCATTCATCATCTCTACCAGCTTATAAGACATTATTACTATATGACATTATACTCACTTTCCAGATGAGGAAACAGAGGTCCTCAGAGGTTAATTAATTGACCTTACCTGAGAAGGAGCAGAGCCAGAATGAAAAGCCTGGACTGTATAGCTTGGGTGTCCACTTTCTTACTGTTGGTGCTATACCTCCTCTGAAGGTAGGTAAATTTCCTTATACTCTCCCATTCCATTTGTCTCCTGCTTCAGACTGCAAACTCCTAAAATCAGAGACCACGTCTTAATCATAGTTATACCCCCAATGCATAGCTCAGGGCCTGGTGCATAGCAGGCATTCGATTAAGCTTATTTCTTTTTTTAAAAAAAAGAATGTTGGAATACTACATGGTCTACACTACAGACAAAGGAGCCACTATTTCTACCAATATTTTAATAGGTGTTATGAGGCCTTCTCTCCCAAGTGATGGGTCTGCTTGTTAAGCATATTTTTTTGAGACTTGGGACCTAACTCAAATGAAGGACATTGGAACCCCTGGAATACAAACCTGGAGAAACATGTGGGGGCTTTTTGCTATAGGCGACTCTTTGTGAAATACTCCCATGTCTAACTAAACTCCAGAATGTTCCTTTTTCATTAAATTTCTTTTGCTAAGGTAGTTCTGTGACTCAAAATGTTTCCCACCTGCCCACACCGTAGGGCAAGGTTTTGTTTTTGTCTTTTGTCTGTGCTTATGGCACAGTTCAGGGTGGAAGGAGATCTGGCCCGGTTCTGGCTCTGTGTTACTAGCTGCCACTTGCACAGCAGCTCCCAACAGTACAGGTGTATCACCTCACAGCACGCCAGCTGTGCCTTCTCTCGGCTCTACGTCGTGCACTGTTTTGCTCAGCTGCCTCTTGTTTGCTGCTTGACCAATTAGCTCCTGGCCTCACCAGCAGTTCAGATTATATGTCCACACCTGGATGTAGGCATGCCCAGTGTCTCAGGAAAACTTGTGGGAATTAGGTTAGGCAGAAGAGATGGCTCTTGATTTTTTTATTTTTCAGATATGTCAGTGGTGATCACATCTCAAAGGTATTCACAAAATTATGGTCAGAGTATACGGCAAAGACAATATCAATAGGAAAGCATGTTGTCTAGAAGTCTGAGATTTTGTTCCTTTTAAACACCAGCTAAGATTCACTGACCATTATTTAGACATGTAATAATTCAAGGGGGATCAATATAAAAAGTTAAATGAAAAGAACTTTTAAAGGGTACTTTGTGATAATAACAATCAATAGACACAAAGACGGGTGTGGAAAGTAAAGATGAAATGTAGGTATATCCGACGAACTTGGAAACAAACCTTCTGTTCTTACCTGAATTTTATCATACGGATTATAAATTATTAAAGAACTAAAATGATTTTAATTATATTAGAGTCCAGACAAGGCATTATTTATTGTTTAATGTTTAAAAGTCAATTAGTGTTATTTAATCAATCTTTGTTATAACAAGTGCTCTAGTGAGTTAAAAAAGGAGCCTTATTTCTCATTGGGTAAGGCTCAGACACGGAAAGGATAGAATACTGCCTAAATCTGCTTCTGTTTGCCCTGACTTTGCTCATTAAGTTAAGCTAACTTACCATTATTACCACATTCCTAGCACCAGATAAAAATAAATCCTATATATTTAATTCCCAGGTTGCTTCAAGCTCCTAACCTTCCCAGGCCCTCACTTGGCCCATGAACCTTTGCTGTGCTTTCAGCTTTCAGATCAAATGCCCCAAATGGTTTTTCTTCCACTCTTCCATTCTTCTCCTAGGCAGAGTTCCACATTAGCTTTCACTTGGATCCACTACCGAGTGACCACTATACATATTTAAAACCAGTCTTGGTCTCTGGGACCCCACCTGTTCCAGTCTCCTACGAGTGGGAGTCAGATTTACTAGTCTCACTTCCAATACACCTTAGAAGTTGTCATTTTTGTTCAGTGTGCTCACTAGTAAGAATACAGCAAAATTAATGTGATTATGAATTCAGAAGACTAGGAATTTTAAAGAGAAGGAAAGGAAGAAAGAGGGTAAAGTCTTCTCTTCATGAGTTGGTCAACATTAAGAAGTCTTAGGAGAAGAGGCTTGGATTCATGCAGATGATTTATCAGAGATCATTGCTATACAATTAAAGAAATATTTGAGGTTCTCTAAAGATAAATTACTGTAGGGGAAGTGGAATAAATTCTCTTGGGCATTATCTTTGGATTATGAGAGGGTGAGGAGGTGTAAATGATGGACAATTTCCTAGCTTTCCATTGGAAATAAGAGATAGTGCACAGAAATGGCAGTGATTCCAAACCCCTGAGCACCTTCATAAAGGCATTCACATGAAATCTGTATGAGATTTTTTCACAGGAATGATAAATTGCCAAGTCCACTTGGCTCCAGCCCTTACTAGGCACTATTTTAACACTTCCTGTCCTTGAACAAAGCTTCCCTGAGTTTTCTGAGGCTTTCTTCTACAGATGCCTTAAGAACTGCTTTATTTTGACCCCTTACATCCTGCACTCCTCAGCATTTCAGCTCTTTTAGCAGGGCCATATAGGCCAGAAACCTATTTATTTTATAACTAATAGTGTTCAAATGGGTGGTTGTAAAGCTACCTTTACCAAATAACAGAACTGTAATTTCTCTAAACACCCCTGGCAGAGTGGTTTAATATACTCTTTGTTTCCTGCATGCTCTGCACGTGCTTTAACATTCTGCCATCAAGGAACACATATAAAGGACCCATAGATAAAGCCACAGGGGGGTTGGATTTGAGGGTGGGCTGGGTGGGCCAGGGGAAAGTGGTGGCAGTAAAATGTAGACAACTGTACTTGAACAATAAAAAAATTTTTTAAAATAATATTGCGCTCTGAGAGAATTGGATCAACATCTGTTTCATGTCTGAGGGAGTCAGTAACCCTTGAATTTCTGGAGGTCTTGAGGAAGTCACATTGTTACTTTTCGGGGTCTAAATTGTTCTAATACACCAGGCCCCACTTAAGACACTGACCTTTGGTGGATTTTCCTCTGGAAGTTTTGCAAATAGAAGTATACTTTACCCTGTTTATTAGTTTCCTACAGCCACCACAAACTTGGTGGCTCAAAACAACAGAAATGTTGTCTCCCAGTTGTGGAGCACACAGGTCCAGAATCACAGGGTCAGCAAGGACACCTCTTCCTCTGACTGCTCTGGAGAACATCCTTCCTGCTTCTTCCAGCTTCTGGTGGCTGTTAGCACCCTTTGTCTTCTAGTCTTTCACTATGTGCCTCTTGTTCTTCGTGTGTTTGTCCTGGCCTTTTGTCTTTGATAAGGACAATGTCATTGGATACAGGACCCAAACAGGTAATCCAGGATGAGCTCATCTCAAGGTCCTAAACATAAGTATATCTGCAAATATCACTTTTCCAAATAAGGTAACATGCATAGTGTCTGGGTATTCAGATAGGAACATATTACTTTGGGGGCTAACATTCAACCCACTACACCTCACATTCTGATAAAATTTTTCTGCAGTCAATTGATATCCTCACGTGTTCACAGTGATTTTCAAATGCCCATTTAAAATACAATGTGGGTCTGGCACCAATTTTCCAAAGTTTGCTCTGTATACTCATGGAGAAAGGTGCATGTACTTTCTTCAGATAAAAGCAGCTAGAAAAGTTAATGATTCCAAAACTTGGATAGGGTAGCTGAGATGTGAGTATGGGAAGCAGCTGAGTATCCCCAGTGAACCCAGCTATTTTCAAGGTTTGGGTGAAGGCTAAGTCTTCTCCACAGCCATGTTAGTTCATCTCAAGTCAACATTCAGACACCTCTTCCTCCCTATCACTTCCTCCACTATTTATTTTGAGTTCAAAATGTAACTCTTCAACACTTCTTGGTAATCATTAGAACAAATAGGTTAAAATTACTATTACTGTAGAATATTTGAACAAAATAGATCTTAGTTAGAAAGTCCCATATTTGAGCCTCTGCTGACTGTATGTGTTGTGAGTTGGTCTTCTGTAACTCTGAGTCCTACATACATGGTTCCTCTGCTTCCTACACATCTGGATGGCTGACTCTGAGAAAATGGAAGACAGTCTATTTCATTCATTCATCCAACAAATCTATATGAAAAAATTTATTTACTAAGCATTTACTATATTGGAGAAGATTAAAAGGTGCATTAGAGTAACACTGAATCTTGAACAAAGGCATGCAAAGTGCTTTTCCATGTACGATCTCATTTGAAGCTCAAAGCAAACATTTCCCATACCATGAAGCTGGAGCAAAGGGTGAGTATCTAATGTGCCACAGCAAGTGAGAGACAGAACTGCACTTCAACTGAAAAATGCCTCACTCCCTAGCCCTTCCCTGTGCCACGCAAACAATACCTTCAAGATAAATATATGGTAAGTAAGTTTATCAGTCAGTGTCCCAGTAGAAAAAAAAAATCACTCTAGATGGTACGTATGAAAAGACTTTAAAGAAAGGACTACACATGCAGGTGTGAGCATTTTACAGGAATAAATAAGGGCTACTGAGGCACCCAGACAGTAGCAACAAGTGTAAGCCATTACTAGCTCTGTGGCTAAAGGAGCAAGGGGAGAAAAGAGTGTAATGGGAGCCTGATGAGAGCTGAGGAACAGAAGAGCCATTTGGCAGAAGTTGTAATCTAGGAGGGAGGCAGCTCGTGAAGAGATGCAGTGCTAAAATAGGGAGGGAGATAGAAGGGCCTTCATCCTCAACCTTGATCTGTTTGTTGGTGCCTCCCATCGGCTGAAATCAAATGGAAACTGACAGGTAAGGGAACCAATTGACAAAGTGTTTAAGGATCAGCATCTATGAGCATGGAACAGAGTATAGAAAGGCAGAGAACGCATCTAGGTGGAGGCTGGGTGGTACAAACAGAGATCCAGCCCAGAAAGTTAAGTCATGTACATACATAACGGATTCCAGAGGAGGGACAGAACTTCCAGCTTACGGGGGTGGGGGGTGGTATTTAGTGTGAGCCTGAGAATCACGGAAGGCTTAATTCATTGAGCGGCGCTCTAGCTGGATCTTGAAGAAAAGGTAGGATCTAGATATATAGATGAAAAAGATGGTATTTTCAGACAGAATGAACAATATTGCAAAAGCACACAGATACGTGGTATGTGTGGATGGGAGAATGCATTTGTGGAGAAGAATTAATTGTATCTTTGGAATAGGAATGTAGGAAGGGAAGAATAAGGCTAGAAGGTAGGTTGAGCCCCAGTAGTGAGGAGCCTGAAATGCTCTGCGAAGGAGTCTGATTTTTATTCTGGGAGCAGTAGTGCACCAGGGGCAGTTCAGTCAGGGGAAGTCTTTACAGAGATTTGCTCTCCAGAGCAGAGAGTGTAGATCATATGGAGGGAGGAAGGAGAGTGTTGTTTTATGAAAGAAGTGGCTGAAAAAAGGCTCTGTCCTTTTGCTTGAACCAAAACAAGCCAGGTAATCTGTAGAGTAAGCAGAGGCAGTCTGGCTTCCTCACCCAGCTGTCTGGGTATCTAAGGGAAGCAGTGTTCCTATAGCTTTGGAGGGGCCTGATAACTAGTGTTCTCATAGCCTTGGAACTGGGTCTGATAAACTGCTCCCGTAACATGAAGTAGGCTCACATTTGCAGAACTGTGCTATGTTATATAATTTCTGGCATCTTGCCAGCTTTGTTCCTCTCTAGTATTTAAACAGGTAGGGACTCCCTGCTGGGGGTGATGATAATGAGAAACATGCAAGGGAACAGGTGCCATGATGGGTGCCACGCTGGGCAGCAAGGGCCATGACATGAGACATGCAGATAGACACACAGCTTGCAGCATGCGTGACTCACCCACCTGTGAATAAAGGCCTGCCAGACATCCCAACAGCTCCGTGAATGTTTTTCCATCTGCGCAGATACCATGAACCTGTCAGGCCCTGAAGGGTGGCAACACATCATTCCAGGAAAATCTTCACCAGATCCATTCTCCCTTTGTCTTTCTTACCTAGACTTTTAAACATCAAGTTCAGTGTCAGTTAAAAATTCAGTCAACTAGTCATTTAATTTAGTCTACTGGTGTCAAAATATAAGGGACCTCATTGAAAAAGCAGTAAATTCAGTGAAGAACCTAGTCATAGTAATAGACATCATGATATCACAGCCGAACAAGCTGTCTTGTTCCACTACTATGAAGGATTGGAGAATAGGTAGAATTAGCTTTGCTTCTCTTCTCTTCTTCTCTTGGATTTTTATTTATTTGTCTGTTGTCTTCTCTTTGTTTGTAGCCACTGGTCTAATTTTTTGGTAGCAACTTATTTCTCGAAGGCTAAGAAAACAAATCCTCTCTTCGGAGATTGTTTATTTTGTCCTAGTAGAAATTTGGGCAGACAACTGTAATTGAACAACAATAAAGTAATTACAAAAGAAAAAAAGAAATTTGGGATTTGTAACTTTTGTACAGCTATGTCATCCAGATTCCAGGAAGCCAGGCTCACCGGATACTTCTCAGGTACAAACCTCTCTCAATCTGGTTTTAGTTGCTGCAAGTACTAGAGAACTGGCAACAGAGGGAAATGGGATAGAGGGTAGAAAGGCTGCAATGTGTCAAGTCCTACAATATTGTCAGAGAGATACTCGTGAGTGAAGAATTACTGCAAATCCACAGATTCCACATTAATGTATATGCTCACAGAGTAGTTTGGTGATTTAGAAAAACTTGTCAGGCTTGAAAAACTGTACATGGCCATTAATCAATATATTACTTGTAAAGATGCAATCACAAAGGAATTTACTGGTACATCCATTCATATAGGTGAGGTGGAAAACAGAAATAGCTTGTAACCCATTTTTGTTTCACTTATCCATTTTTGAGATAACCATGGTTGTTTGGTGTAGAACATATAAGTACTTAACTCAATTTTTGCTTCTCTTGGTAGTAATTCATCACACACACACACACACACACACAGCCAATACATAATACTTGGGACCATACAAGAAACTGATTTGTTTTTCCCTTAGCTTAGTTAGTGCATCATGTTGACAAGGGCATGGAGTCTGCATCTAATCCAACTTGGGACTCAAGAGCTGTGTACTCCAAGACCAGCTGCTTAATCTTTCTGAGCCACAGATTCCTCATCTGTGAAATAAGCAGGATGATGCTCACACCACATTAAGAAGTTCAAATGAAAAGTCTGTTATCATGCTTCTTAAAAATTTGTAGCACCCATATAAGTGGGAGTTTGTAGTTATTACTATAATATCTTGGGGATACATCTGTTTCAATTTATCTGATAGAAATGGTGATAATTGGGTTGAGAAGTCTATTAGCTATCTCTCTGTACCTTGGAATTCAATCTTTAGACATGTGGAAATGATATTACATAATTCAATTATTCAAAAATTACCTGATTCCCTGTTTAAGTGCTGTAGGACACATGGAGATGAGTAAACAGTCTCTGTGCTCCTGGAGTTTATAGCAGAGTGAGAAGATGGTAGATAGATGCAGATAGATAGAAGATAGATAGATAGATAGATAGATAGATAGATAGATAGATAGATAATACATAGATAGACAGATACATGTACAAGTAGATATACAGTAGATATAAGGGATGCTTTCCCTTAGATCATCAATTTCCAACCAGTGTGCTGCAAGAACTTTAAAAACATGCAATGCTTGTCTATTTAGTTAGGGGCACTATCTCTTTTCCCTTAGATTGTCAAATAAAAAATGACAACAGCCAACCCAACAATAGCTATCCACTGGGAATGCCCTGTCTTGAATCATAAATATATAGGTCATATAATAGAGTTGCATCTTTCTTGTCACACTGCATAATAAGGTTGCGTCTGATTGATTAATTCTTGGTACCAAGAAATTCCTTATATACAGATATAGGCACCTAATTTTTTAAAAAGTCACTTTGGAGCAAAAGGGCAGGTAATTACTAAGATTATTTTTGGAGTGCTACAGATTTTAGTAATTAGTTTATCTGTGCCATGAGATGAAAATCATTGCCCTAGATTGATTTTGCTTAGGAGTGGCCTTTACAAATAAAGTGGCTTTCCACTTCTTCAGACCCAATGGACATGATTGTGAGATTAGAAAATGAGAGGTTCACTAAGATGAATGGCCATGCGTGACTAAGAACTTGCTATGTAATTTTTTTCATGGGGATTTGGCACAGAGTTCTAAAACCTCTACTGAATGCAGATAGAAGGTGACTCCATTGTTATGTACAGGATCTTTCCTACTTTGTGTTGTGGTTAGTGAGGACAGCATCATTAAATCTTGGCAGTAAAAATGAAAGTAATTTAAAAGACCAGAGAGTTTTCTATGAGATTTTCCTTATGAGTTTCTCCTGGGATGCTTTAAAACAGTAACAACAGCAATGACAAAAATGTTAATTCTTGCTTTTTAGGTAGGAGTGTCATTTGTCAGTAGATATCTCAAGGCACTTTTTGAAACCCATTAAAAGAAACAAATTCCAATAGAATTAAGATTGGTTGAAACACCAAGGATAAAAGAGAATTTGTATTTGTGAAAACATCATAAAGTATTTTTATGGCAAAAAAAAAAATCAGTCAGACAAGAAAAGATTTAGATTTCTACCCTTCAGTAAGACCTCACACTTTAGCTCCACCTGGAGAAGAGAAGGCTTATGGGGGTGCTGAACTATCCCTAATGAGACATTGTATACAAAATATGATTTAGTTTTCAGATGAAGTTTCAGTGAATTTTCTCACATTTTTGCTAATAAGTGTGGCAAATGCTGAGAAAAAATCAAGACATTAATCTTTTATGTGGGGATATTGGGGTGTTTTTCTAAATGGAATAATATTAACTCTGGGAATTTGGGATACTCCAAAATAAAACATTTAATGAAGAAAATGGAAGAAAAAAACATGAAGAAAGATTATGATAAATTTAACCATTTGTTTCTTACAGAAACTATTAAAACTGCAATGGTGATTTCTAGAGAGGGAATAAAGTTGGGAGTAGAGTGAGTAAGTGAAGAAAGATGATGAATGAGTGCACAAACAAAAATATAGCTACTTGTAAATACTTATGTGTGTCTCCTCCTCTCCCCTTTCATGGAAAAATCAGGGATTACCCTATTGGTGAAGAACACCGAAAAAAAATTGCACAACATATTATCACTAGCAGAATCTAAGTGATCATCAAAGGTTCATAGGGTTTTTTTAGCTATGAAATTATTTTATTATTAAATTTTTATTTGAATTATTAAAATAGTTTAATATACAATTTGTTTAGTTGTTTAAATTTTTCAATTACAGTTTACAGTCAACATTATTTTGTATTAGTTTCAGGAGTACAGTATAGTGGTTAGACAATCACAAAATGTTTCTCCTGATACTTCCAGTACCCAGGTGGAAACATACATAGTTATTAAAATATTATTGACTATAATTTCTATGGTATATTTTATGTCCCTGTGACTATTTTGAAGCTACCAATATGTACTTCTCAATCCCTTCACCTTTTTCACCCAGTCCTCCAACCTCACATCTCCGCACTTCTGGCAACCATCACTCTCTTCTCTATATCTATGAGTCTGTTTCTATTTTGTTATTCCTTTATTTTGTTCTTTAGATTCCACATATAAGTGGAACCATATGGTATTTGCCTTCCTCTGTCTGCCTTATATCACTTAGCATTGTGCTCACTATATCCATCCATGCCATCGCAAATGATAAGACTTCACTCCTTTTATGGTTGGTAATTTTGCATTGTATATGTCTATCACTGCTTTTTTTATGGTTGACTATTGAGAAGCACATGGGTTGCTTCCATATCTTGGCTATTGTAAATAATGCTGCAATGAACATAGATAATATAGGAGTGTATAAATATTCTTTTACATTAGTTTTTTGGGTTTCTTTGAATATATACCCAGAGAGGAATTGCTGGGTCGTAAGGCAGTTCCATCTTTAATTTTTTCAGGAAACTCCATAGTATTTTCCATAATGGTTACACCAATCTGCCTTCCCACCAACAGTGCATGATGGTTCCCTTTTTTCTACTTCCTCACCAACAAACTTGTTGTTTGTTGATTTATTGATGAGAGCCATTCTAACAGTTGTGAGGTGATATCTCATTGTGGTTTTAATTAGTGTTTCTCTGTTGATTAATTATTTTGAGCATCTTTTCATATGTCTATTAGCTATCACCTATCCTCTTTGGAAAAGTGTCTATTCAAGTCCTTTGCTTATTTTATAATTGGAATGTTCTGTTTATTGGTGTTGAGTTGTGTGAGTTCTTTTTAAATGTTGGATATTAACCCTTTATCAGATGTATCATTGGCAAATATCTTCCCTTTTCAGCAGGATTTTTTTTCATGTTGTTGATGGTTTCTGTAGCTGCGCAAAAACTTTTTATTTTAATATAGTCCCATTTATCTATTTTTTCATTTCCCTTGCTTGAAAAAATATATCAGAAAAAAATATTGCTAAGAAAAATGTCCTAGATTTTGCTGCCTATGTTTTCTTCAAAAGTTTTTATGGTTTTGAGGCTTACATTTAAGTCTTTAATCAAATTTGAGTTTATTCTTGTACATGGTGCAAGAAGGTGGTCTAATTTCATTTTTTGCATGTATCTGTCCAATTTTTCCAATACCATATATTGAATAGAATGTCTTTACCCCACAGTATGTTCTTACCTTTTTTTTCCTATATTAATTGACCATATAGGAGTGGGTTTATTTCTGGGCTCTCTATTCTGTTCCATTGATCTATAAATCTGGTTTTTTAAGTATATTTCATTGATTATACTATTACAGTTGTCCCAATTTATTTCTCCCTTTTATCCCCCTCCTCTGTGCAACCCCCACCCTCCAGCATTCCCCTCCTTAGTTCACATCCATGGATCGTACATATAACTTCTTTGCCTTCTCAATTTCCTATACTATTCTTAACCTCCCCCTGACTATTTTGTACCTATCAATTATGCTTATTTCCTGTACCTTTTCCCCCACATACCCCCTCCAACTCCTCACTTATAACCCTTCATGTGATCTCCATTTCTGTGATTCTGTTCCTGTTCTAGTTGCTTGCTTAGTTTGTTTTACTTTTTGTTTTTTAAGTTCAGTTGTTGATAGTTCTGAGTTTGTTGTCATTTTAGTGTTCACAGTCTTGATCTTTTTTTTCTTAGATAAATCCCTTTAACATTTCATATGATAAGGGCTTGATGGTGATGAACTTTAATTTGACTTTATCTGGGAAGCACTTCATGTGCCCTTCCATTTTATTTTTTTAAATATATTTTATTGATTATGCTATTACGGTTGTCCCATTTTCTTCTCCCCTTTATTTCTTTCTGCCCTGCACCCTGCTCCCACCATCCTTTCCCCACCTTAGTGGATCATACATATAAGACCTTTGGCTTCTCCATTTCCCATACTATTCTTAACCTTCCCCTGTCTACTTTGTACCTACCATTTATGCTACTTATTCTCTGTACTTTCCCCCCTGCCTCTCCTCACCCTCCCTACTAACCCTCCATGTGATCTCTATTTCTGAGAATATGTTCCTGTTCTAGGTGTTTGCTTAGTTCATTTTTGTTCTTGTTTTTTTTTAGGTTTGGTTGTTGATAGTTGTGTTTGTTATTTTGCTGTTCATATTTTTTATCTTCTTTTTCTTAGATAAATCCCTTTAACATTTTATATAATAATGACTTGGTGATGATGAACTCCTTTAACTTGACCTAATGCAGGAAGGACTTTATCTGCCCTTCAATTCTAAATGATACCTTGATGGATAGAGTAATCTGAGATGTAGGTCCTTGCTTTTTATCACTTTGAATACATCTTTCCAGCCACTTCTTGCCTGTAAGTTTCCTTTTGAGAAATCAGCTGATAGTTTTATGGAAACTCCTTTGTAGGTAACTGTCTTTCTCTCTTGCTGCTTTTATGATTTTATCCTTATCATTATCTTGGATAATGTAATTATAACGTGTATTGGTGTGTTCCTCCTTGGATCCAACTTGTTTGGGACTTTCTGAGCCTCCTGGACTTGTATGTCTAGTTCCTTCACCAGATGGGGGAAGTTTTCCTTCATTATTTTTTCAAATAAGTTTTCAATTTCTTGCTCTTCCTCTTCTCCTTCTGGCACCCTTATCATTCAGATGTTAGAACATTTAAAGTTTTCCCAGAGGCTCCTAAGCCTCTCCTTTTTTTTTGAATTCTTGTTTCTTCATTCTGTTTGGGGTGAATGTTTATTTCTTTCTTTTGTTCTAAATTGTTGACTTGAGTCCCAGTTTCCTTCCCATCATGGTTAATTCACTGTATATTTTTTCTTTATTTCACCTTGTATAGCTTTCACTTCTTCCTTTATTTTGCAGCCATATGCAGTCATTTCTCTGAGCATCCTGATTACCAGTGTTTTGAACTCTGCATCTGACAGGTTGGCTATCTCCTCATCACTTAGTTATTTTTCTAGAGTTTTGATGTGCTCTTTATTTTTTTTCTTCCTTTTTTTAATTGATGTTCAAATACAGTAGTCTCCATTTTCCAACCACCACTTTCCCCCACCATATACGCACCCACATCCCATCCTCAATCCTACCCCTCCTTGCTCCAACCATGGGTCCCTCATACATGTTCATTTAAGTCCCCTTCCCTTCTTTCCCACATTATTTTCCTCTCCCCTCCCATCTGGTTACTATCAGTTTGTTGTCAATTTCAATGTCTCTGGCTATATTTTGCTTGCCAGTTTGTTTTGTTAATTAGGTTCCACTTATAGGTGAGGTCATATAGTATTTGTCTTTCACCACCTGGCTTACTTCACTTAGCATAATACTTTCCAGTTCCATCCACGTTGTTATGAAGGGTAGGAGCTCCTTCTTTCTTTCTGCTGCATAGAATTCCATTGTGTGAATGACCCATAGTTTATTGATCCACTCATTTACCGATGGGCACCTAGGCTGCTTCCAGGACTGAGCTATTGTAAATTGTGCTGCTATGAACATTGGAGTGCATAGGTTCTTTTCAATTAGCGTTTCAGGATTCTTAGGGTATAATCCCAGCAGTGGAATTGCTGGGTCAAAAGGGAATTCCATTTTTAGTGTCCTGAGGATATGCCATACTGTTTTCCACAGATACTGCACCAGTTTGCATTCCCACCAACAGTACACCAGGTTCCCTGTTCTCTACAACCCTGCCAGCACTTATTGTTTGTTGAATTTTTTTAAGATAGACATTCTGACTGGTATGAAGTAGTATCTCATTGTGGTTTTAATTTGCATCTCTCTGATGGCTAGTAATGCTGAGCATCTTTTCATATGTCTTTGCACCCTCTATATGTCCTCCTTGGAGAAGTGTCTGTTCAAGTCCTTTGCCCATTTTTTAATTGGATTGTTTGTCTTCCTAGAGTGGAGTCATGTGAGCTCTTTATGTACTTTGGAGATCGAACCTTTGTCTGAGGTATCATTGGCAAATATATTTTCCCATATTGTTGGTTCTCTTTTCATTTTAATGCTGTTTTCTTCAGCCATGCAGTAACTTTTTATTTTGATGAGATCCCATGTTTTTTCTTTCCTTTATATCCCTTGCTCTAGGGGACATATCAGTGAAAATATTGTTGCGTGGAATATCTGAGATTTTCCTGCCTTTGTTCTCCTTTAGGACTTTAATGGTGTCATGACTAATATTTAAATTTTTTATACACCTTGAATTTATTTTTGTGTATAGTGTAAGTTGGTGATTGAGTTTCATTTTTTTTTTTGCATGTAGCTGTCCAGATCTCCTAACATCATTTGTTTAAGAGGCTGTTTTTACTCCATTTTATGTTTCTTCCCACTTTGTCAAATATTAATTGACTGTAGAGAGTTGGGTTTATTACTGGGCTCTCTATTCTGTTCCATTGGTCTATGAGCCTGTTTTTATGTCAGTACCAGGCTGTTTTGATTACAGTGGCCTTGTAATACAGTTTGATATCAGGTTTTGTGATCCCTCCTACTTTGTTCTTCTTTCTCAAAATTGCTACAGCTATTTGGGGTCATTTATGGTTCCATATAAATTTTTGAAGTGTTTATCCTATATCTGTGAAATATGCCATTGGTACTTTAATAGGGATTGCACTGAATCTATACATTGCTTTGGGTAGTATGGACATTTTGACTATGTTAATTCTTCCAATTCATGAACACAGTATATATTTCCATTTTTTTGTATCTTCCATGATTTCTTTCTTCAGTGTTGTGTAGTTTTCTGAGTACCTGTCTTTAACCTCCTTGGTTAGATTTATTCCTAGGTACTTTATTTTTCTTGTTGCTATATCAAATGGGATTTTTCCCTGATTTCTGTTTCTGATGTTTCATTGTTGGTATACAAAAATGCCTTTGATTTCTGAATATTGACTTTGAATCCCGCTGTTTGGCCAAATTCATTTATCAGGTTGAATAGTTTTTTGGTGGAGTCTATAGGGTTTTCTATGTACACTATCATGTCATCTGCAAACAATGACAGTTTTGTTTCCTCTTTTCCAATTTGGATGCCTCTTATTATCTTTTCTTGTCTGATTGCTGTGGCTAGGAATTCCAAAACTATGTTGAATAGAAGCAGTGAAATTGGACAACCTTGTCTTGTTCCTGCTCTTAGTGGGAAAGTTTTTAGTTTTTGCCCATTGAGTATGATGTTGGCTGTAGGTCTCTCATATATGGCCTTTAGTATGTTGAGGAATGCTCCCTCTATTCCCACTTTGCTGAGTGCTTTTTCTTCATCTATTGATATGATCATGTGATTTTTGTGTTTCATTTTGTTTATGTGATGTATTACATTTATTGATTTGTGAATATTGTACCATCTTTGCATCCCTGGGATAAATCCCACTTAATCATGGTATATGATCTTTTTAATGTATTGCTGGATGTAGTTTGCCAATATTTTGTTGAGGATTTTAGCATCTATGTTCATCAGTGATATTGGCCTGAAGTTTTCTTTCTTTGTTATGTCTTTATCCGATTTTTGGGTTAAGATGATTCTGGCTTCATAAAAAGAATTTGGGAGTCTTCCATCTTCTTGGATCTTTTGGAATAGTCTGTGAAGTATAGGGGTTAGCTCTTCTTTAAAGTCTTTGTAAAATTCTCCTGGGAAACCATGGTCCAGGGCTTTTGTGTGTCAGAAGCTTTTTGATTACTGCTTCAATTTCGTCAGCTGTTGTTGGTCTGTTCAGGCTTTGTGTTTCTTCTTCATTCAATTTTGGAATGTTGTATTTTTCTAGAAATTTGTCCATTTCACCTAGGTTTTCAAATTTCTCAGCAAATAGTTCTTCATAGTAATTTCTTACAATCCTTTGTATTTCTGTGGTATCAGTTATAGTCTCTCGCTTTCATTTCTGATTGTGTTTATCTGGGTCTTCTCTCTTTTTCTCTTGATGAGCCTGCTTAAAGGTATGTCGATTTTGTTTATCTTTGCAAAGAACCAGCTCCTGGATTAATTGATCCTTAAAATTGTGCTTTTAGTCTCTACGTTATTTAATTCTACTCTGATCTTGGTTATTTCCTTCCTTCTACTTGCTCTGGGCTGCCTTTGTTGTTGTTCCTTGAGTTCTTGTAAATATAGGGTTAGGTTGTTTATTTGAAATGTTTCTATCTTTTTTAGGTAGGCCTGTATTGCTATGAACTTCCCTGTCAGGATTGCCTTCACTGTGTCCCATAAGTTTTGGATTGTTGTGTGTTCATTTTCATTTGTTTCCAGAAACTTTTTGATTTCCTCCTTGATCTCATTCTTGACCCATTCATTGTTTAATAGCAACCTCCATGAGTTTGAGTGTTTGTGAGTTTTTTCCTTGAGGTTGGTTTCTAGTTTCAGTCTGTTGTGGTCAGAGAAATCAAATATGATTTCAATTTTCCTGAAATTGTTGAGGCTCATTTTGTGTTCTATCATGTGGTCTATCTTTGGAAATGTTCCATGTGCACTTGAAAAGAATGTGTATTTTGCTTCTTTGGGATGAAAGGTTCTATATATCAATTAAGTTCTTTTGATCTTGGATATTGGTCAGTGCCACAATATCTTTGTTGATATTTCATTTGCAAAATCTGCTCAATTTTGACAGTGGGGTGTTAAAATTCTGTACTATAATTGTGTTGCTGTCAATATCTTTCTTGAAGTCCTCCAAGATTTTCTTTATGTATTTGGTGCTCCTATGTTGGGTGCATATATATTTACAATGTTTATGTCTTCTTGATGGATTCTTCCCTTGAGTATTATGAAGTGTCCTTCTGGGTCTCTTTTTACGGCCTTTTTTTTTTTTTAAGTCTATTTTGTCTGATATGAGTATTGCTGCCCAGCTTTTTTTCCCTGTCCATTTGCTTGGAATATTTTTTCCAGCCCTTCAGTTTCAGTCTGTGTAGGTCTTTTGTTTTGAGGTGGGTCTCTTGTAGGCAGTATACATGTGGGTCATGTTTTTTTTATCCATTCAGCTACCCTATGTCTTTCGATTGGAGCATTTAATCCATTTACATTTAAGGTTAATATTGAGAGGTACTCATTCATTGTAATTTTTTCATACCTGTGTTTCTCTCTCACTCTTTTTTTTTTCTTCCTTTTCTCAAAGCAGTCTCTTTACCATCTCTTGCAGGGCTGGTTTGGAGGATGTGTATTCTTTGAGGCTTCTTTTGTCTGGGAAACTCCTTATTTGGCCTTTGATTTTGATTGAGAGCCTTGCTGGGTAGAGTAATCTTGGTTGTAGGCCTGTGTTTTTCATTACTTGGAATATTTCTTGCCATTTTCTTCTGGCTAGGAGCATTTCCATTGAAAAGTCAGCCACCAATCTTATTAGGCTCCCTTGTATGTTACTTCTTGTTTCTCCCTTGCTGTATTTAAGACTTTCTCATTATCTTGGAATTTTGCCATTTTAATTATGATGTATCTTGAAGTGGGCCTCTTTGTGCTCCTCTTGATTGGGACTCTGTGTTTCCTGGATTTCTGTGACTTTTTCTCTCATCAGATTAGGACAGTTTTCCATCATTACTTTTTCAAACAGGTTTTCTCTCCCTTGCTCTTCTTCTTCTCCTTCTGGTATCCCTAACATACAGATATTATTATGTTTCATGTTGTCCTGCAGTTCCCTTACCACCTTTTTGTTCTTTCTCAGTCCTTTTTCCTTTTTTTTTGCTCTTTGTGGCTGTTTTTTTCTACCTTGTTCCCCAGCTTCTTGATTTGATCTTCCTCTTCATCCAGCCTGTTTGTAATTCCTTCTAGTGCGCTTTTTTATTTCCGAGATTTTGTTGTCCATTTCTTCCTGGTTTTTATTTACCATTTCTATTTCTTTTTTCATACTGCTATAGTTCTCACTCAGTTCCTTATAGTTGTCTGTGAGTTCCTTGAGCATCTTTACAACCATTATTTTAATTCTATATCTGATAGTTTGCTTACCTCCATTTCATTCAGCTCTTTTAGTGGGGAGTCTTCCATGCCTTTTGACTGCAGGTTCTTTTTTTGTCTCCCCATTTTAGGTGACTCTTTTGTTTGTTTATGTGCTTCCTGATGTTTTGCTTTGCTAGCTATCTTTTTAGGGTGAACTTCTATGATAGGAATTCTGGGGGGTTCAGTGGTGTGGTGTCTTTGATCTCCTTGTCTGGATGCTCTAGGTTTGTCCTTTCTTCTGTTTGTGTGGGCTTTCTGTTGTACTTAGATTTTTATTTTTGTACTTAGGTTCCTTTGTTTGTGGTTTCTCTCCTCCAGCAGGTATACTTGTGTTCGCAGCTTCCACCTATTCTGGTATGTGATCAGTGGCAGGGGATAGGCAAAATGGATTAAGACAGTAGAAGAATATTTTATGGGACTTAAAGTACCAGCAAGCAGAGATGTGATAGGAGAGTCTTTGGATAAGTATAGCATTAACTGTGATATTTCACCCAACCTGCCATTTTTTATAAAATGTGAAAGAGAGATAAGACTCTTGTTAGAGAGGAGGAGGATTGTGAGCTGAACTCGGAAAACAGAGCACTTGTGCAAGTTTAGGTGATGAGAGATAGTGAGTGTAAAGTATAAAAAGTAGGCGTAGTGTGTAAGAGAGTAAAGTTAACCACAACAATAATAATGCTCAGGAATAAAATGAAATGCGCTAAGATCAGGGAGGATTGCTGTGTAGTATGTACAATTGTATGGAACAACAATTATTTACAATAGTACTGGAACAACAATAATATAACAAGAATAGAAAGTACATGATCAAGAGTAGTGTGTTATTGGGACATGAGTGAAATGAAAGAAGGAAAATTAAAATACAATAAAGAGAGATTGAGAAAAACCAGTCAAACAATGCAGTTAAATAGAGAAATAAAATGAAGAAAATTAAACATAAGGAAGAGAAATAAAAAAATACTAATAAAATAAAAGTAGTAAAAATAATGAAAAGCAATACACATAAACAATAAAATGTCAGCTCAATGGGATAGCAAAGTGACATTTGTCTCAGTTTCTCAATTTTGGGGGTTAGCCTTGTGCTCCCCTTTTGGATCTGTCTCTGGACCTTTCATAACTCCATGTCTTATTGTCACGCTTGGGGAAGAAAAAAAGAGAGAGGAAAGAAAAAAAAACAATAATCAGCCTCCTGCTGACTTTAAATCCATTGAGCGAGTTCTGCTCGTCTTCCTGGATGCCACAGGAAGAAGGGGGACAGGGCTTTGCTTTTCTCCCTTGCTATGGTTTTGAGAGGATTGGGACCAGGTCTGGGCAGCAATATTCAGTTGCCTCGGCTCCAGCCCAGGTCCTCCGTGAGCTGCCAGGTTCACATCAGCCATTCTGTCTCTGGGGCACAGCATGAGTCAAGCCCGGGCTTGTGGCTCCATCAGCCACTCAGTCTCCGGGCCCACAGCACAGGTCAGGCTTAAATCACTCTTGGGGTGAGCCAGCTGCTGCTCCCAAGTTCCTTATGAAACAGCTGCCTGCCATTCTTAACACGCGCACAGCTTTTCACACAGCCCAACTTTCTAACCAGTCTGGAGAGTATCCAGGTCAGGGTCCCACATGGCCCAACTCTTCTCTCTTCTCTAGGTGTCGCTCAGCAGCCCAGTTTCTCTGGTAATGACTTAGACAGCATCCACAGTCCTAGGGGATATGTACCACCTCTGTGGGTTTCCCACTTCATCTCTATTCCCCGCAGCAACTTCCAGCATCCACAACCCTCCTGGTGCCAGGCTGCCCTCCTTGCTCTGGTAGGGGAGGGAGCTGGTGATCTAACTCTCCTCCCCATATCTTGTGGCAGGCATCGGGCTGAGGGCCACAGCGGCCTAGGTACCCATGCAGATCCCATGGACCTTACTGTCCCATCACAATCTCCTCACCATCTGTTTTTTTATGTCCTTTACACTTTTTGGCCTCCAAACTTCATTTAAGCTGGGATTCCATTGGCTGTTTACTCTGTTCCTCAGAAGATTGGCTAGGTGTTCCAGCTGGGCACAGGGAGAACTGGGCTCTGCTCCCACCTACCTTACCGTCATCTTGCTCCTTATACATCTGTTTTTATGCCAGTATCTATTCAGGGTCTTTTGTGGTTCCATATAAATTTTTTAATTATTTGTTCTAGTTCTGTGAAATACGCCATCAGTATTTTGATAAGAATTGTGTTAAACCTGTAGATTTCTTTGCATATCATGAATACTTTAACAATGTACATCATGGTATGTGTTTCCATTCATTTGTGTCTTCTTCAATTTCTCTTTTAGTGCCATAATTTTTCAAATACAGTGCTTTACTTCCTTGTTGAAATTTATTCCTAAGTATTTTTCTTCTGATGCAATTGTAAATGGGATTGTTTTCTTAGTTTCCCTTTCTAATAGTTCACTATTGGTGTAAAGAAATGCAACCAATTTCTAGATAATTATTTGTATCTTGCTATTTTACTGAATTTGTCAGTTCTAGTAATTTTTTGGTGGAATCTTTCAGGTTCTCTATGTACATCATCATGCCATCTGAAAATAATGATAGTTTTACTTCTTCCTTTCCAGTTTAGATTTTTTAATTTCTTCTTTATATCTGGTTGCTGTGACTACGTTGAATGTGGGAAAAGTGGACATCCTTGTGTGTTCCTGATCTTAAGGGAAATGCTTTTAGATATTCCCCACTGAGTGTATGTTAGCTGTGGGTTTATCATATATAGCATTTATTATGGAGGTATGTTCCCTCTATTCTCACTTTGCTAAGAGTTTTTATCATAAGCAGGTGCTGGATTTTGTCAATTGCTTTTTCTACATTTATTGATATTATCATATGATTTTTACCCTTCATTTTGTTTATGTGATGTATCACATTTATTGGATTTGTGAATATTATACCAATCCTGTATCCTAGGAATAAATCCCGCTTGATGATGATGTGTGATTTTTTTAATGTATTGCTGAATTCAGTTGTCTAATATTTTGTTGAGGATTTTTGCATTATGTTCATCAAGAATATTGGTGTATAATTTCCCTTCTCTGCAGTGTCTTTATCTGGTTTTGGATTAGGATAATGCTGGCCTCATAAAATGAGCTTGAGCATATTACCTCCTCTTAAATTTTTTGAAATAGTTTGAGAAGGATAGGTGCTCTTCTTTCAATGTTCAGCAAAATTCACCTGCGAAGCTATCCAGTTTTTTTTTATTAATGTTTTGATTTCATTAGCTGTAATTAGTCTGTTCAGATTTTCTGTTTCTTCTTGATTCAGTATTGAGAGATTGTATGTTTCTAAGAATTTATCCATTTCTTTGAGATTTCCCAATTTGTTGGCATATATTTGTTCATAATATTTTCTTATAGTCCTTTGTATTTCTGTGCTGTCAGTTGTTACTTCGCCTCTTTAATTTCTGATTTTATTTGAGTCCTCTCTTTTTTCTTGATGTCTGTTAAAAGTTATCAATCTTGTTTATCTTTTCGAAGAACCAGCTATTAGTTTCCTTGATCTTTTGTACTGTTTTTTTAAATAACCTATTTCATTTATTTCTGCCATAATATTTTTTTAAACATTTTTTTAAATTTATTTATTTTCAGAGAGAGGAGAAGGGAGGGAGAAACAGCAATGTATGGTTGCCTCTCACATGACCCTCACTGGGGACCTGGCCTGCAACCTAGGCATGTGCCCCCACTGGGAATCGAACCAGGACCCTCTGGTTCCCAGCCCGCGCTCAATCCACTGAGCTACACCAGCCAGGCTGCCCTGATCTTTATTATTTCCTTTCTTCTACTCACTTTTGGCTTCATTTGTTGTTCATTTTTTCTAGTTCTTTTAAATGTAAGGTTAAATTTTTTATTTCAGGTTTTCCTTATTTCTTGAGGTAGGCCTATAAATGTTATGAATTCCCTCTTAAAACTGCTTTTGCAATGTTTCATAGATTTGGGGTTGGTGTGTTCTCATCTTCAATTGTTTCAAGGTATCTTTTGTTTTCTTCTTTGATCTCTTTGTTAACCTATTCATTGTTTTGTAACATGTTAATTAGCCTCCATATGTTTGTGTGATTTTGAGTTTATTTCTTGAGATTGATTTCTAATTTCATACCATTATGGTCAGAGAAGATGCTTGATATGATTTCAATCTTCTTAAATTTATTGAGACTTGTTTTGTGTCCTAACGTGTGGTCTATCCTAGAAAATGTTCAATGTGCACTTGAAAAAAATGCATATACTGCTGCTTTGGTGTGAATGCTCTGAAAATGTCAATTAAATTAATTTTCTCTAGTGTGTCATTTATAGCTACTATTTCCTTGTTTTTCTAGAAGATCTATCCATTGATGCTAACAGAGTGTTAAAATCCAAAATTGTAATTGTATTTAGGTGCTCCTATGTTGTGCGTATAAATGTTTAACAGTTATATCCCTTTGTTGGATTGATCCCTTTATCATTATGTAGTGTCCTTCTTTGTCTCTTATTTTGCATAAGTTATGTGAGCCCTCCTATTGTAGTTGAGTCTTCACTACTTTTGGCCTGCCTGCGCGTGAGGTGAACCCTCAGGCTGGCTGACTGTGAGGATCAACCCCAACCACAATGTACAGGCTGCTGTGCAAGTGCTGATCCCATGAAGAAGAATTTGCCTCAGTGGCGTCTGGTGCCTCCTGAGATCTCTTTTTGGATGTTCTGCTTGTAGAGCTAATTGGGTCCTGCTCTGATGTTGTCTGAAGTCCACCACTGGGTGTGTTAGTTCTAGGGACTCTTAGGATAGACTCCGGTGCAGGTCAATGTCAGATGTTGCCTGTGACTGGCTCCAGCCTACCTGTTTTGAGCTATGAAGTGATCCTCAGGTGTGGTTGCCTCTTCTGGGTTTTGGTGTGCATGAGAAGGACCAAGCTGTGCATCAAGACTGGCTTCCACCCCGGCTGGTGTAGCTCAGTGGATTGAGCGAGGGCTGGGAACCAAAGGGTCCCGGTTCGATTCCCAGTCAGGGCACATGCCTGGGTTGCAGGCCAGGTCCCCAGTGGGGGCCAAATGAGAGGCAACCATACACTGCTGTTTCTCTCCCTCTCTGTCTCCCTCCCTTACCCTCTCTCTAATAATAAATAAATAAAATCTTAAAAAAAAAAGACTGGCTTCCATCAGCACTGAGCCTGGGGGCAGGTCAGCAAAAGGTCCAAAGCACTCCTATATCTGCTTCTGCCTGCCTCTGGCTGCTGGCTTCCCATTAGTCTAAGTCACTGAAAGAGCCTCTAGTGGTACTCAAGTTGCATGAACTAGATTCTCAATGAGTCACCAGGTAGGGCCAAGTGGTACTTACCAGACTGACACAGATGTAAACTTGATGCCAGTGCTTGGTGTGAGGCCACTCAGCAACAGTCCTGGGGTATACCCCATACCCCCTGGGTGCCCACAGTCCTTCATGGTGGGGTAGGAGTGTCAGGATGTTGTCAGTGTGAGGCCTTCAGAGTTCATCAGGATCAAACAGACTAAGACTTGGCCATGTGAAGGGAAAGCTAGCATAGGAATGAGGGTGGAGACCAGGTATGCATGTGAAGGAAAAATGGTTTTTAGAGCCACATAACTGTCTTTCTCATATTTTGCCTGGAACTCCTCAAGAGCCTGGGCTCCAAAGGGTGTGGCCACCAGGAGCTGGCAGGGTGGGGCCAGTGAATCTCTTGTGGGGTAGTGGAGCTAGGCAGGCTGGAGGGAGGGAGAGGGAATGGCCCTCACCCTGAGCCATACAACTCAGTCTCTGACACCCCCTGAGACTGTCTAGACCTCTACACCATGAGCCTGGGCAGCTGACCCATCTGCAGGGCATGAGTTGGCAGGGAAGGTGACAGGAAGTCAGCGAGTTGGGCTACCTGCCCAGGCTGGTGCTGTATGGGGGGTAGTGCCCGACTCAGGAAAGATGGCATCTGAGGGTAGTATGGAAGAGGGTATCAGCACAGGGACCTTGGCAGCTGTTCCTTCAGCCCTCTCCCGGGATTCACACAACCAAGTCTCTCCTCACATGACTCTAGTCTGCTCCAAGCACAGGGTGAGTTGCTGCAAACAAGATTTTGTTCACTGGCTCTTTGAGAGTGCACCTGGGTTTCTAGTAGACTCCTGTTTCCCCCTGATGGACAGAATCCTCGCTGACTTTCATAGCCAAATGTCATATGGGCCCTTCTTCCCAGCTCTGGTGCTGTAGGGTGGGGAGCCTGGCATAAGGTTGAGACTCCACGCTCCTCATAGGTGACCTGGGCAGCTGAGATAGCACTCTGGAATCTCAGCCACCTCCTGTGGGCATGGGGCCAGCCCTTCTCCTTTCTCCGCCTTTCTTAGCGGTCTCAATGTGGTTTCTGTAAATCCTTGGTTATAAAACTTCTGTTCAGGTACTCTTCTACTGGTTGTTTAGGTTGATTGTTCTATATTTCAGCTGCAATTCCCATTTGGTCCTGGGAGAAGGTGAATGTAACTCCCACCTTCTCTGCCACCATTTTCAATCTGTCTGAAAAATGTCTCTTCAAATGAAATATTGCATGAAAGTTCCATGTGTATATGTCTAGATTAAAATGGAGCTTCTCCAGTTGAAGCAGGGACTAGGAGATCCCCCCACTGAGATTATCCTCATCCGCAGATAGCAGGGCACCATGACAGTGTGAAAAACAGGCATTTCCTCATTGAATTCATGTGACATCAGGACAGTTGCAGCCCAGAGCAGTGAAGTGATGTATCCGAGATCATACAGTAAACGTGTATATTTGTCTACTTTACTGTATCGTTCTGTGTCAGTCTAATCATTATTATTAAGTTCATTTAAATTTTCTTGTGGAAATATTTCATATGTTCCAAGTAAATTTTAAGCAAATATTTAAATGTCTGAGTCCTATGTTTAAAATGTATCCTTCCCAAGCTCTTCTTGGATATGCAAAATTACCAGTTGCCAATTTAACAAACTGGCTGACATGCATGCCTCCTAAGTTGTGAGGTCACAGAAACTGCAACTGATCTTTTGAGGTGTAGCATGTTCCATTCTTTTTCCCCTCAGTAAAAGTCATTGAAAACCCAAGTGTAATTTCTAAACCTTAGGCTTACTTCCATGAAACCAGACAGAAGGAAAACAATAGCATCAACTGCTTCAACTTTCATACCTTTCCGTGTCTCATGGCCCTCTTCAAGTTGAGTTGCTAATTAACACTAAAATAACCTGCAAGCAGGTGAGTAGCTGAACATATTAGTAATAAAAAGACTAAATAATTGGCAAACTAGGCAATTGAACCCAGATAGTTAACTAAATGATGCTCTGAAGAACAAGTTTTTGGTCATCTTCTCTATATTTTTATTTCCTTTAAACAAGGAACTCCCTATAGATGAGCTTTCAAATCAAACACCCAAGAAAGACTGGAGTGGGGGGTGAAAATAATCACAGCCTCCCCCATTTTAACCATCTGAGCGATGAGAGTGAAGTACCCCACTCAGCGCTGTGTGTAAGACGTGGGATCACGCTGACTTTGCCATGATCCCTGTCTTTTGTTGTAGCCTGAACACTGGGACTGGGAAAAGCACAACAAAAGGCCCATATTGGTCAGGGTTCTCTAGAGAAACAAAACCAATAGGAGATACATATTTACTTATTTATTTCATTCATTTGTTCGTTCAAAGGAATTGGCTAACATGATTACAGAGATTGAGAATTCCCAAGATCTGCAGTCCAAAGGCCTGAGAACCAGGGGAACTGGTGGTTCACGTTTCAGTCTGAATCGGAGTCCAAAGGCAGGAGAAGAACAATGCCCCAGCTTGCCCATCAGGCAGAGAGAGCGAATCCTGTCTTGGTCAGCTTGTTGTTCCATTTGGCCTTCAATGAATTGGATGAGGCCCCTCCACACTGGGGAGGGCACTGTACTTTGATTCAAATGCCAACCTCATCCACAAACACTATTACAGACACATCCAAAATGATGTTTCACCAAGCATCTAATCACCCCATAGTCCAATCAAGTTGACACACCTATGCCACCATCGCATGACTGGAGGACAGAATAAAGTCCTCACCAGAGGTACCCTGAAAGTTTATTGCTACAGACACAGACTGGAATCTCATGGGGAGTCCATCTTACAGAGCGTTCTTGGATCCAAACTGTCTGTGAGTGAGGCCACTCTGACGACGCCTGGACTTGACTTTAACATTCCTCTTGAAAAAGCCATTGTCGATATAGGAAGAAATATGGTTTTTGAACACTAACACCCGTTAAGGATGAAAAAGTGTTCTGAAGCAATTTTATGTTCTTTTGGTTAAGAGCAAATTCAGAGAGATGGGGAGAGAATATTTGGAAATATTTTCGTCTCATGATGATTTGGCAAGAGAAACGGCATGCTCTTGGCAGTTTCTTTGCTTAGCTTTGATGGCATAATAAGAGGGCACTGGTTTCAGGCTTTCATCTGGAAATAAGGTCCCAGGGCACAGAAAAGACTCAAAGGCTGATTTTTCTTTAAAACAAGTTGATTCTATAATATTAATAAAGACTCAGTTTCTCATAGGAAGCTGCTTTAGAATATAAAAAGCCTGGAGGAGTCTATCCCTTTGCAATATTTGGCAAGCAAATATAAGGCAGGAATATTTAATGATCATCTTAAAAGAATTTTGCTATCCTGGTTAGTCTAAGTTAGCATCTTAGGCATGTGATTTGAAAAAGATCCATAATTCACTCAGTTTCCTAACTTGCTTCAAGCAATCATAATTTTCCATTGACTTAGAATTTCTCCATCCCAGGACAAACACCAGTTCAACAGAGAATCAGTGAGTATGAATGGCAGCTGAATTAAAATACTGTTCTTTAATACTGTATTATAATGTATATTCAGACGAGGATTATCCCCACTTACTAAACAGAACGTTTTTGGCATAATTCATCCCTAAGTCACCTGTCAAGACTCTGTGGCAGGCAAATTTACCTCAAAACCAGCTTAAATTAATAATGTAAAACAGAAACTATAAAAATCTAACCTATTACTTTAAAAAAAAACAGCAATGTGTTTGGTTCTAAATTTAGTTTTAAGTAAAAAATTAGAACATTAAAGTGCCTGAAAGTACCCTGCCACCCTCCTCCTGGTCCTCTGGTATCCTCACAAAGGAAGCGGCATGTTTGTGCTGGATTGGGTAAATTTAGGAAACAAATTTGAGTTATAGGGTGTTACAGGCTTTTGGAAGAAGGAAAGTGCTGTCAGAAGAGAAGATGTTGTTCTTAACTTTTTCCATGACACTGGCATATTAGTCCACAGTTTGTGACCATGCTTTATCGTTGGCTGACTGCTCTCTCCTTCCCCCAATCCCTGCCCTCTTATTAAACAACACGCTTGCATGTTCTGGGAAGTGTTGGCAACTCACCCGTGTCACTGTCATCCAGGCAGTGCTGTGATGTGGCGAAAAAAATCCCAAGGCTGGAACTTCAGAGCAGCTTAGCAACTGTGGGGTGTGTGCAGTGGGCCCTGCACACGTCCCACGTCAGATGCTGGTGTGGGCCACGGCAGCCAGGGACGGCTGTGGGGAAAGAATGTACTGCAGCTTCACCTGCAAATGCTAACATATCGTCTCTCCCTCTCCACCCTATTCTCACCAAGACTCCCTGGCTATTTCTGCCAGCTATTCCTCTGTTTTTCCATCTGTACCCAACTTGTCTCTATTTCACCACCTCAGATTCATTTATTCAACAAATATTTATTAAGCACCTACTATGCAAGGCACACACTCTTCATCACACCTTGGTCTGTCTTCATCCTCACTTCTTCCTGGAACTGGTCTGGGCCATGGCACCTGTTTATTGTTAAACTCACAGTCATGTTTCCAGTGCTCTTTCTGCAGCATCTGAAAGTGTTGATCTCTTTGCATTTCATAAAACATTCCCATCCTTTGCCTTCCTTAATAACCCTCTCTCCTCATTTTGCTCCTTCCTCGGATGCCTTTTCCTTGGTCTCTTTCCTGTTTCTAGTCCTTTTTCTGCCTCTTCAGTGTTCATATGCTCCAGGGTTACATTATTAACCTTCTTTCAAGTCTACACACCCCTCTTGATTTCCCAATGTCTTCTTAAGGCTTCAGCTAAATTTACTCTGAGGGCTAAATTTCCAGCCCACATCTCTCTCCTGAACTCCAGACATATTTAGTCAACTGCTTGCACAATACAACCATCTGTTCCGATTACTACAGCTGCATAGCAAGTCATCCCAAACATTAGTGCCATAAAAGGACCATTGGTTGGGTCACAAACTCAGTACACAACAGAGACGGTTGTTTCTGCTGTATGATGTCTGGGGCCTCAGCTGAGATGATTTAAAGGCTGGAATGATTTAATAAATGGAGAATGGAATCATCTGGAAATTTCTCCATTTACATGTCTAATGGTTGACGTCTGTGATATGTTACATGCGTGTTGGCTGGGACCTCATCTGGGACTGTCAGCCAGAATACCTATGATGGCTTCTCCATGGGGCCTAGACTTCTGTATGGCATGGCAACCTCAGGGTCATTAGACTTCTCAAATGGCAGCTCAGGGCTTCAGATGTGGACATCCCAGCTAACAATACAGAAGCCATGTCGCCTTTTATGACCTAGCCACAGAAAGCACTCAGTGTCACTTCCATCACATTATATTTGTGACTAGCAAGTCACAAGCCCACTGATACTCAAAGAGAGAGGATCAACTCTATCTGGTGATAGGGGATGGTGGCC
The DNA here is from genome assembly GCA_004026765.1 of Micronycteris hirsuta. Classification (NCBI taxonomy): domain Eukaryota; kingdom Metazoa; phylum Chordata; class Mammalia; order Chiroptera; family Phyllostomidae; genus Micronycteris; species Micronycteris hirsuta. The sequence continues at coordinate 59,265 of PVJI01003141.1, forward strand.
AGGCTATAAAATATCATGTAGGACAGGAGCTATTGTTGCAGTTGACTTTGGAAAGTACAGTTTGTCACATCACTCTTCTCCACCCCATCCTCATGGTGCCCCATCCATATGATGCATCATGTAGAGCTTCAGTGCTCTGCACCACACGCATCCCTCCATGCTTTTGCACACACCATTCCGTCTGACTACACTGTTTTTTCCTTCCTGCTAGCCCCCACCACCACCTGATTGATTGATTGATTTTCAAATGTTTTATTGAGTGTAGACATCTGAAGTACAGTAAAACATGCATTGTCTGTAGACTCAAAAAGGAGCAAGCCACATTGCCCTCACTATCAAATGTGACAGAGATTACTGAAGTATCATGAGAGTAATATGGTTGCTGAAAGCTTCTAAAATTTGCAGTAGGGTCTTAGTCATGCAAAAGGCATAGTTGTTCACATTAGAGACTTTGCATGTCACAGTATTTTAATTTTAAAACAAATAATAATTCTCTTTGTAGAAGATTCCCATCCTCCAACTTTGTCCCTTTAGTTTTCAGAAATTTTAATTTAAAAAAATAATATGCCTTTTGGAAACTGTACATTTATCTGAGTAATAACTAAAATTTATTTATTCTTCTATTACTGGGGTATATTAAATTTGAAGAAGATAATATCTTCATTTTCATCAATATTATTCCTGCCTTGTCTGTACTTTCAAGCAGCCTTGACCACATTTTCAGAAACTGCCTCTTGAAAATCTTTATATTTCATTATTTCAGTCACAATGAATCATTTTTCAAAATCTGTGTGAATCTTTTCTGCAACTTGAGGAGCCTCCATCCTTTTCCTGAGTACAGGACACATTTCATCTGGGCCTGCAGTGAAAAAGCATTCTGGTTGGAGTGTGCAAACCCAACCTTAATGATCTTTGGCAAAGTGCTTTGTGTTGTGCTCTTTTCCAGATACTTCTGTCTTTCCTCAGCACTCAATTCTTGCAACTAGCATTCCAACACCCCACTGAAAGGAAAAACCAAGGCACCTGTGTCATACCTGTCCACCCATTCATTAATTTTTTAAAAGATTTTACTTATTTATTTTTAGAGAGAGGGGAAGGGAGGGGGAAGAGAGGGAGAGAAACAGCAATGCATGGTTGCCTCCCACATGGCCCTCACTGGGGACCTGGCCCACAACCCAGGCATGTGCCCCGACTGCAAATCGAACCGGGACCCTTTGGTTCCCAGCCCACACTCAATCCACTGAGCCACACCAGCCATGGCCCATTCATTAATTTTTATCAACCATTTGTTTTTCCTTCTAATGTAGTCTTTTTCAGAAGGATTAACCAAGTAGACTACTAGTTTTAAAGTCAGAAGTAAGTGTTTATTCAGCACTTTAATCTTTGCCATTCCAGTCATGATAGAAACAAACAGGTTCTTCTGATCTATAACCCAGGATTTGACTTTGCACATTATATCAAATTCGGGTTTTAGGTTTTTTATCTCCTCCTCTCATAGCCACTTTTTCTAGTTTATCTATAATGGGCCAATCATTTCCTCATCTTTAAGCTGAAGCTCTTTGTGTATTATTTCTATGTCTTGAATAGGAGCTACACATCCTTTGATATGCATGACATCATCTTCAAAAGCACGTGTTAGATGAAAGATTCCATCACAGGCACTAATGTGAGTAAAAAGGCACTTCCCAGGCCTTGGCCATTGTGAGCCCCTTTTACAAGACTAGCAATATCCATTACACTTAGAAAGTCAGGAGTTTTGCCTGATGGTTTGTGGTACTGGCAAAGAAAATCAGACCTATCACCTGGCACAGGGATGGTGCTGTCATTAGGATCAATAGAGCAGAATGGGAAGTTTTCTGCTGAAGACTGACTATTGGTTCACACATTGAAGAAGATAGATTTCCCAACATTTAGCAATCCAACAATAAAAGGAGGTTCCAATTCTTCCGGTGATTGGGGGTGGTTTAATTTCATCACCTCCCTTTTGGGGAGACATTGTGTTCAAAGTGGTGTGGGCATGGGGTCCCAGAGGCAGTGGCAGATGGGTCCTACGGACAGCAGGAGACAGGGAGAAAGGAGGAAAGAGAGCGCAGGCCAGTCACCTCCACAGAGCAAAACACTTAATAGCAGTGGTGGTGGGACAGGAGGGTGGAGCACCCGGCAGCACCTGTGTGTAGGTGCCCTGCCCTGTTGCTAACTAATTTTTACATCTAACTTCTATCTGTCCTTCAAGCCTCATCTTAAATGCCAATTTATTCAGATCCAAAATCACTTTTAGGAGAGATACAGTGACTATCACCTCATCTTGCTTTCTTTCCTCTTGGTTCCCCTTATTCATCCAACAAGTGGATATGGGGAGGAACACCCCATGCCTGAATTCTGAGTCATTTAACCTAGTTCAAAGTCTGGTTCTACCATGTGCTGATTGTGCAAACTTGAACAATTTGTTTAGCCTCATAAAGCAGGGGTGTCAAACTCATTTTCACCGGGAGTCACATCAGCCTTGCGGTTGCCTTCAAAGGGCCGAATGTAATTTTAGGACTGTATAAATGTAACTACTCCTTAACAGTTAAGCGAGAGCTTGACGCTGCCTCCAGGTAGAAACAGGGTGCCAGTCCAGATAAAACAAGGTGGAGGGCTGGATTCAGCCCGTGGGCCTTGTGTTTGCCACCTCTGCCATAAAGCTTTAGTTTCTACATCCACAAAATGAGGAAAGTATTCTATTACCACATGGAGCTGAGGGTTAAACGGAATGATGCAAAGATATTAGCCTAAACTTGCTTTAGTAAAAACTAGTTATTACATCATCCTGAGACCAATTGTAAGGGCTAAAGTTTACTTTTAAGAACTGATGACTTAATGCAAACATTTCCCCTCTAGTTCTAAGGAGCTACACTGTTCAAAGAAAATGAAAGGAAAAAAATAACCTTTTTGAAATACCTTTACTATAAAGGCATCCATTGTCTGTATTTCTATACTCTTTTGTTTTAATGGTTATAATTCATGTACATTCAGTAGTTAAACAGCCAGTTTTAAGTACAAGCATTTGCATAGGATGTTCTATATTTAGCATAGCTCATTATTTCTCTCCAAGCATATGCTTTTACTCCTACTGATGTGAGAGAAAATTTTTCTGCTTTCCAAAAGACACTTGCCCCAGCTGTCTCTCCTATGAAGTGCATCTCACCTTCTTCTTGTACCATTGGTCCAAGAAAAGCAGCTAATTCACCATAATTACTACCCACATATGACTTTTCTTTCTCTCCATTAATCACTGTGCTTGGCACTCACCATGAATGGTTTTGGTCTGCTCTGAAAATTAAATACGGGGTTCCCCAATATTTTCCTTGTGTAGGAAACAGCCCCTACTGAAATATTTGCAGTGAAAGAAGCACGTTTTTGTGGTGATTTCAAGGTGTTACTGATGCAGGTGTTCTGAGGGTCCTGGGGTCTGAGTATTCTGTGGGTTCTTGGCTTCACACAGGAAAGAATTCAAACAACAGCCAGCTTTAAAGTGAAAGGGAGTTTATTAGTGAAGCAGTGAGACAGAGAACGGGCTACTCCATAGACAGAGCATCCCCTCTTTAGTGGAATTTGCTTCCTTTATTGAGGTTCTTTTAATCAGGGGATAGGGTTTCATTAAGGGAAGGAATGTTCAGGATTTTCCCTGGGAAAGGGGTGGTGATCTTTCAGAGGAGCTCCAGGGGCCACACTGTGTCCTCACATGGGCTTTCCGTTTCTGATCATGGTGGAGCGAGGTGTGTGGTTTAGTGTGCTAATGTAACAAGTGTACAACAAGTGTATATTGAGGCTAGGGGTTACTGTTATGTGAAATTAGGCACCATGCTGGGTTAGCTGGTCTCTGCAAGTTTTAGTCATAAACCCAGTGGGGTGTTCATCCTTCTTCTTGACAGTTTCTGTTGCTTTTGTCAATTGTAGCTGTTCTGCCATATACCCTACCTCAGTATTTTGATTTTAGGATATTTTTAAATGTTTTTGTTTTGTTTCTTCTCATTGATTTTTTCTAATTTACCAGTCAGTTACTATTTGCACAGCTTGTGTTGTTGGGATGTTTGTTTTATGCATCACTATGTCAAGGAAAGGAAGCTTTCAATGTTTAAAGGCCATACGTGAAATAGGCTGAAATTCCAGCTTTATGCCTATTTGAGCAGAGTACATAAAACAAATAGCTATTTGAGCTATTGAGAAGTCATTATAGGGAAATAGACATTGGCTATCTGTATAGAGACATTCAAAGAATGGAATGAGTCACCTGCCTTAAGGAGGCAATGAGGTCTCTGTATGGGCTTTTTGAATCACTGGTTAGTCAGTAAATTGAAAGAAAGGTTAAAAAATTAGTGAATAATTGGATTAAGATGGCTTATTCTTCCAAGATTTTATAATAAAACTCCAAGGAATATATACTCCACTAAAATTGCTGGACAGGCCCTCAAAACTGCATTATCTGGGATTTAGAGAACAGAACTTGAAGAGCAATCTCTGTGGATGAAAAATTTAATGGTCTCCATTTAGTATGAAGGTGAGAAGTTTAAGTGTGACTGGGCCACAAAGAAGAGAACCCAGAAAAATGGCATATTCTACAGCTGTTTGAATTTCACCAAATGCCTCGAGACAGCTATTCTAATACCTATATTAGAATTCTCTTATCTATTCTTTCACATTCAAAATCAGGATTGTCTCCATCACCAATACTGTGCACGTGTCCTCAGTCATACAACCCTATGGTATTTAGACTGGAGATGTTGTGTTAGCAGATTAACTAAGGACGCAAAGCAGGCCGACAAGAATGAGTACACAGGAAGTTACAAAAAGGGGTGGAACACATATAGAGACATCGTGACCTCATCCACATTCTTTTTTTTAATATATATTTTATTGATTATGCTATTACAGTTGTCCCATTTCCCCCCCTTTATTCCCCTCTGCCCCACATCCCCCCTATTCCCCACCCTTTAGTTTTTGTCCATGGGTCATACACATAAGTTCTTTGGCTTGTACAGTTCCTGTACTATTCTTAACCTCCCCTTGTCTGGTTTCTACCTACCATTTATGCTACTTATTCTCTGTACTTTTCCCCCTCTCTCCCCCTGCCCACTCCCCTGTTGATATCCCTCCATGTCTTTTATAAATCCCTTTAACATTTCATATAATAAGGGCTGGGTGATGATGAACTCCTTGAACTTGACCTTGTCTGAGAAGCACTTTATCTGTCCTTCCATTCTAAATGAGAGTTTTGCTGGATAGCGTATTCTTGGATGTAGGTCCTTGCCTCTCATGACTTGGTATACTTCTTTCCAGCCCCTTTTTGCCTGAAAGGTCTCTTTTGAGAAATCAGCTGACAATCTTATGGGAATTCCTTTGTAGGTAACTGTCTTCTTTTCTCTTGCTGCTTCTAAGATTCTCTCCTTATTTTTCATCTTGGGTAATGTAATTATGATGTGCCTTGGTGTGCTCCTCTTTGGGTCCAACTTCTTTTGGACTCTCTGAGCTGGAGAAGAGGAAGACCGAGGGATTGAAAACTTACTTGAATAGATAATGAAGGAGAACTTCCCTAAGCTGGTGAAGGAAAAAGACTTCCAGGAAGTCATCCACATTCTTATAGGAAACAGTATTGGGTGATCTGTGATCTGGGCTGGGACCCTGTATGCCTCTTGTGCAACAAGAGTCATCTGTGGTAGAATAAGTTGTTTTTAATCCATAAAATTATAACCCATCCCTGTGCCTCGATATCACCATAAGAATTTAAACAGTGTTTAAAGTGGGAATGTGGTCACAGGACTTCAAAGCCAAAAAGGTAGTTGCAAAATATTTTTTTAAAGATTTTATTTATTTACTTTTAGACAGAAGGGAAGGGAGGGAGGAAAAAAAAGGAGAGAAACATCAATGTGTGGTTGCCTCTCACATGGCCCCCACTGGGGACCTGACCTGCAACCCAGGCATGTGCCCTGACTGGGAATCGAACCAGCAACCCTTTGGTTCACAGCCCATGCTCAATCCACTGAGCCACACCAGCCAGGGCGGTAGTTGCAAAATATTTAATTCAATCATTATATTTTACAGGCCTCAATTTAAATGTCAATTCTTCAAATAAACTTTTTCTAGATTTCTGGACTATATCAAGTCTCTTGTTATATGCTTCACGACGCACTGTTCTTTCATGTAATACTTAATATGATTATAATTACAAATAAATTGTATAATAATTTGCACAATATTATCCCCAATAATCTTCATGTTCTAAAAGGAAAGGGACTGTATCTCAGAGTTCTTGACAGCAGGTGGTGAATTCTTTTTTGTTTAATTAGTTAAATAAAAGCTGAATTCAGATAAATTGAGAAAAAATATCAAGTGAATGTCATAGCCCCAACACACACCTCATTTCCAATACCCAGTGCAGTGCTGTAGTTTGGACGCAGAGAAATAAAATGAAGGAGAATTGAGGAAGTTTATCTGTTACCTCAGGTTTTCCGAGAGGTAACATCTCTGTTACCTTAGGTATTATCTATGAAATAACAAAGTACATTTCATGTCATTTCAGAATGCTTTTATATACCCACCCCCACTTATTAAATATATATTTGTTGAGTGCCTATAAGAGTAAGACACCAAATTAAATGCTGGAGATACAAATAGTGAAAAAAATAGTGAACAAGACAAAGTTTCTGCCATGTACTTGTGCACTAATGGTTTCTCTCTCTAGAACACTGCTCCCAGGTCTGCATATGGATGAGTCCTTCCCCTTGTTTACATCATGGCTTAAGTGTCACCTCTTTAGATATGATGTCCCTAACCATCCCTAGTCACTGTCTACCCAACAGTCATGTTGTATGTTCTCTATAGAGCTGAACACTTTCACATTTTTCCTCATTGTTTATTTAATTATATTGTAGTGTATCCTCCTCCCACACTAATACACATACATCCAAACTAGACTTCAGGCTCCATTAAAGCAAGGGCCCTGCATCTTATTCATTAAATCTTCATTGCCTATATTAGTATCTGTTCATCCATGAATACGTGTTCAATGCGATAGTGGCCTAGATCACATGTGATTGTGGCCTAGAATGTGATGTGTAGCTGGAGCACACCGAGAGTGAAAAGTAACCCAAGAGCCTAAGAATATCCCTATAAGAATTCTGCTAACTTTTTACCACTTTCAAAGTTTTCCTTTGAAATCAGTTTGCTATGCATCCCTATTCCCTTTTACGCAAGATAATTTTTTATCTGCCCCCAAGGACATGATTATTGATTTTAGAGAAAGAGGAAGAAAGGGAGACATCATCCACATTGAAAAGGAAGAAGAAAAATAATCTCTGTTTGCAGATAACATGATCTTATATGATCTTATATGCAGAAAACCCAAAAGATTTCACAAAAATAAAAACTGTCACAACTAATAAACAAATCCAGCAAACTTTCAGGGTACAAAACCAGCATACAAAAATCACATGTGATAAACTTTTTGTCAGTTCTATACACTAACAATGAACAATGCAAAAAGGAAACAATTCCATTTACAAAAGTGCTAAAAAGAATAAAATACCTAGGAATAAATTTAATCAAGCAGGCAAAAGACTTGTACTGTGAAAATTATAAAACAATGCTGAAGGAATTAAAGAAGACAAAAGTAAATGGAAAGACAACCTGTGTTCATGGATTCGAAGATCTAATATTATTAAGATGTTAAGGTTACCCAAAGCAAGCTACGGGTTTAATTCAATCTCTATCAAACTCCAAACAGCATTTTTTTGCAAAAATAGAAAAACCCACTCTAAAATTCATGCCAAATCTCAAGGAACCCTGAATAACCAAAAAAATCTTGAAAAAGATGACCAAAGCCAAAGGTCTCACATTTACTGATTTCAAAACTAGCTTAAGACAGACATAAAAAACAATTAAATAAAATAGAAAGCCAGAAATAAACCCTTGCTTATACGGCCAAATAATTTTCTACAAGAATAGCAAGACCATTCAATGGGAAATGGTCAGCCTTTTCAATGAATGGTTTTAAGAAAACTAGATATTTACATGCAAAAAAAAATGAAATTGGACCTTTACCTTACACCATACACAAAAAAAGAATGAAAAGCTGATCAAAGACATACACCTAAGAGCTAAAACTATAAAGACACTAGAAAACATAGGGGAAAATCTTCACGGCATTGGACTTGGCAATGATTTCTTGAATATGACGCCAAAAGCACATGTGACAAAAGAAAAAAGTAGATAAACTGGACTACACCAAAGTTAAAAACTTCTGTGCATCAAAGACATAATCAACAGAGTAAAAAGGCATCCTTAGAATGGAATAACATATTTGCAAATTACATATCTGATATGGGTTAATATCCAGAACACAAGAAAGCTCCTATAACTCAAGATAAAAAACATAACCAGATTAAAATATGTGCAAAGGACTCAAGTAGATGTTTCTCCAATATGATACACAAATGGCCAACAGGCATATGAAAAACTGCTGAACATTGCTAATCATTAGGAAAATGCAATCAATACCATGAGATAATCATCTCATTCATTAACATGAATACTGTCTTAAAAGTGTTTATTTATTTATCTTTAGAGAGGGGAAAGGAGGGAGAAGGAGAAAGAGAAAGAGAGAAACATCAATGTGTGGTTGCCTGTCACATGCCCCCTGCTGGGACCCTAGCCCACAACCCAGGCAGGTAGCCTGACTGGGAATTGAATGGGCGACTCTTTTGTTCACAGGCCAGCACTCAATCCATTGAGCCATACCAGCCAAGGTAATGGTTACTTTTGTTGTTGTTATTGCATATTCCAGATATATGCTTTTAATAATTATTATTCATTTTCTTCCAACTTTGTAACTGAGCTGTTTATAATATTCTTGATGTCCAATACAGCCATATTTTTATCCATAAATATTTTAGAGCATTCTATATGCTCTGTATTTGGCCAAGCATTAAGGACCAAATGGTGAGAAATGTAGGCAAGTTCCCTGTCCACATTAAGCCCAAATTCCAACCAATAACTTAAGAGGGTTTCTTGGCTTCTTGTTTTATAAACATATTACTAGATTTTTAATTTTTGTGTCATCACAACAAATGTTATACTCCTGATAGTTAAAATATACAGTAGTCACAGTCTAATCCCTGATCAGCAATTAAATATAAAATATCAATACACAGTTGCATATGACAAATATAGTTGACAATATAATTTTTAAAGGAGTGAGAAAATGTGATTGATTTTAAAAAAATTTTTAACCCAAAATATTTATTCTTTTCTTTTTTTAACATGTTGTTCAAGTACAGGTGTCTCTATTCTCCCCTCACCACTCCCCCCACCGCAGCCATCCCCAGTTCAAGTTGGTGAGAAAATAGAGAAATTGGAACCCTTGTTCACTGTCAGTAGGAATGCAAAATGGTGGAGCCACCATGGAAAACAGTATGGAAATCCCTCAAAATATTAAAATTAGAATTACTTTATAATCCAGCAATTCGACTTTGGGGCATATACTCAAAAACATTGAAAACAAGGTCTTAAATGATATTCGTACACACATGTTCATAGCCTCATTATTCCTAATAGCCAAGAGACTTGAAAATCTAAGTGTCCATTGACAATAAATGAATAAACAAAATGTGGTGTATACATACAATGTAATACTATTAGGCCTCAAAAAGGAGGAAGATGCTGACACATGGTACAACATGGATGAAAGGAGTATATGAATAATTGGGTTTTGTGACGCACCCCCCAAGGTTCTAGTTTACCATCGAGCAGCTGAAAATGAATTTGTAATAGCAGCAATGTTATTTAAGGGTATACAGGTTTTTGTCAGATTTCACTTGTGATTCTTTGAAGACTGCAGTACTTGAGGACATTACACTGAGTGAAATAAGCCAGTCGCAAAAATGTCCCATATGACTCCACTTACACGAGGTACCTAGAGCAGTCAAATTCATGGAGCTGGAAGGGAGAACGGTGTTTGCCAGGGTCTGGGAGGAGGGAGAAATAGAGAGTTGTTTAATGTGTATAGACTTCTCCGTGTTGCAAGATGGAGTTCCAGGGACTGGCTGCACAGCAATGTGGATATACTTACCCTAAGTGACCTGTCTACTTAAAAATGGTTAAGATGGTAAATTTTAAATCATGTACATTTTACCACGATTTAAAAAATTTAATTAAAAGAATATACTAGCCTCTTAATTCATGAGGGAGATAAGAGTCTGTCCAGCAAATCATTTAAAAATTCTTTTAAATCAAGCTTATAATAGATATGAAGGCATTCTTTAAAATGTCATGACCTCTTTCAGCTGAGAAACACTTCTAGGAATAGATTTAGAATATTATCCAATAACACTCCAAATTCACCAGCACTTCAGCAGCTACATAAGCCTCCTGGATAGTTCTGCAAGCAAACTTCTACGTTTGCAATGATTTTGGTCAAGGGGAAAAGACATTGGCTTGTAAGAGAGAAATCTATATATTTTTCAGTCAAAGTTAGTATTGAACTGAAGCGTAGCATGTGACATGAGAAAAATAAGGGAACCAAGTGCAAAACCTCAAAAAATAAAAATAAAAATGTGACATTTTGTATGTATGTTGTGACCAAGGCACTGCTCTGAGAATCAGAGAACTTGAATTTTAGTCACTCTCTATCACAAAAGAGATGCTTGAGCTTGGATAAACACCCCACTGTGTCCTTTGTAAACTGAGTAAGTGGATGAAATCACCAAGAACCTGGCCCACTTCTCTTCAACACACAGGAAAACTTGGTAAGCATCTATTCAAAGCAGAGAATCATCTGGCTTATGTATCCTTGAACTTCTACCAAAGTAGCAAAGACAATTCAGTATATAAAAGTCTTCAAAGAATTACAAGTGAAGTATGACAGAAACACACCCATCCTTAACTTTATTGCTGCTATTACAAATTCATTTTAGGCTGTGTGATGGTAAGCTGGAACATGGCGGTCACAAAACCCAGTTAGCTACACACATTTCATATCCTTACAGGGGGAGTTTTTTTCTGCACTGTGAGGCATGGGGGCTTCTTCCAACTACAGAGTGAATCCCTAACGGTGTCAAATTCTTAGGGAAACTAAACTTCACTTGGGCAGATATATCTGCAGGAACTGGGGAAAAAATAAAAATGTAAACACATGGTTCATTTTGCTCCCAATACCTGCTGAAGTGAACACTGTGACAAGACTGCATTCAGGCCCCATCCCAGCACACAGGCTTGGTGTGGCGTCTTCTAAGACCATCCCAACAGACCTCAGTGTCTCCTCCCGCCCCCCACTCTCTATCTCACCATCTCACCTTGCCTGCCACATAAAAAGACTCTGGAGAACACACTCAGGAAGAAAATACGTGTTTTTCTTTTCTTTCTGACAAAAACAAATATTCATATCATGTTCTAGAGACTTCAATGCAGTTTTCACATATTTATCTCATTTAATCCTCACAAAAACTATATGAGGCAAGTGGTATTTCTATCCCTTTATATCAACAGAAAAACTCAGATTTGGGGAATTTTGTAGCTTATCACAAATGACAGAGCCCATAAATGGGGTATCCTGATCAGAAGTCGGTAATGGAAATTGAGAACTATTGAGTCCTTGGTCTTCGGTCTCTGAGAACATTGCTGCTGTGACCAATCAACAGTGTTCACTGAATGACTATGAGACTTTAGAGCAAATGGTTTTCAGTTTTTACATCAGAAAGAACAGAGTGTGAATAGCAGCTCCACCAGTTGCTAATCTTGTAACTTGGGTCAGGTTATCTTTTATTCATTCAGCAATACTTACCAAGTGTCATCTTGTAGTGGTCGAGGTTCTGGAAATGGATCAGTGAACAAAACAAACATGGACATCATTCTCATGGAGTTTACAACCTAAAGAGGGAGACAGCAAACGAGATACATGATCAGAGTAATTCCAGAGACTGACAACTGCTATAGGGGAAAAAATGACACAGGGAAAAGTGATAGAGAATGATTCTGGGAAGGAGAGAACTAATTTAAATAGGTTGGTCAGGGAACACCTGTTTTAACAGATGAAATTTGATCAGCAAGCTGGTTGACGATCTGGACAGTCAAGGATCTGGGGCCCAGGGAACAGGGGTCCAGAGTCTCTCATGCAAGATTAACTTGGGGTTTGAAACAGAAGAAGGCTCTTGAGACTGGACCATAGTGAAGAAAGGGAAGAAATAAGAGAAATAAGCAGGGTCATATTATAGAGGGTCTTTAGACAAAGTTTAGGAGGTTGAATTATTCTAATCACAATGGGAGTCTACAAAATTCTTTATTTATAAAATTTGATTTATAGCAACTGCTCATAATCCAACCTCTCTCTAAGCTTCAATTTCTTCATTTGCAAAATTCTTGTAATAATAATAGGTACTTGATAATTTTGTTATGAAGATTCAGTTTGTCTGGCAACAACTCAATATATATTAGCTATTATTACTATTATTATTATTTTTTAAGTATTAGGTGTAGCAGGAAACATAAAGAAATGTAAGACATCTCCATGCATTTAAAAATTTTATTATAGCACAGCATTAACTTAGCCTTTTTTCACTTGGCTCCTTTTAAACATACAATGTAAATCTTCCAGGCAGGAGAATTTCAAATAATTTAGGTAGATACCCTGCCTCCAAGGAGGTGGAGCATAGCTCTTCGTATCTTCAGTGTGAGCGGCATATGACTTCCTTCCAAAGAGAAAAGTATTAAAAGAGGGGGAAAGAGCAACTTCAGAATGCAAAGAGCATTCAGACACCACAGTCGGGAGGTGACCAAGGTTAACGTCAACAGTGATGGATCATCGTGATAGCACGCACCCTCGCTATGATGTGGTAACAATAGCCCTTCACCAGTGTGGTTTTCCTCCCCCCAAAATAATACCTCAGTCTAATCATGAGACAAATATAAGATGAATCCAAATTGAGGAACATTCTATAAATACCTGTCTAGTACTCCTCAAAATTATGAAGATCATCAAAACCAAGAAAATCTGAGGAACTGTCATGGCCCAGAGGAACCCTAAGGAGATATGATGACTAAATGTGCTGTAGCATCCTGGCTGAGAGCCCAAAAAAAAGAGAGAGACAAGAGTTAAAACTAAGGAAATCCAAATAAAATATAGACTTCAATTAATAATAATGTATCAATATTGATTTATTAATCTTAACAAATTCACTATATTAAAATAAGATTTGAGTAACAGGGGTAACTGGGTTTGGGTATATGAGAATTCTGTGCTACCTTCTCAATTTTTCTATGAATCTAAGATTTTCTAAAATAAAAACTTTTTAAAATGCAATGTAGCATTTTCATCTATGTAAATTTTGGTGAATTAACCCAGGTGCCCAACACACATAGAAATATCTAAAATTATGACATTTGAATATGATGTCATGATAAGAAATATAACAATCAGATATACTATATAATACTCAGCTCACACTGAAGGTGTAGATTGCATATTGACACAGATTTCCTACAGACTTCAGTCTGCAAAATCCACTTGCAAAGTCTGGAGTTATTTCCTGTTTTGTGACTCAGTCTTATTCTATAGAAGAGGTAAAAGAGAACTTAAACCTCTTCCGTAGATATTATCATGTTCCTTTCCCTCCGATTTTTTCCTCTTTTTCCTCCTTGCAGTTGAGTGTCCAAAAGGCCTCTCTTCAATCCCCCTCCATGGTTGTGGCAGAAAGTGCTGGCTGTTCACCAAACCACTTCCTCTTCCTCCTGGGGTCACAGCTGGATTGCCTTTCCCAGCTGTCTTAAGCCACTCAGTGGCAGCCCAGAAACTAAATGTGACTAAATGTGACCAGAGGTGATTGGTACCACTTCTGGTCAGGCTAGTTCAGAAGTGGTACCTAAGATCCTCCCTACTTGTTTTCCCTTATCCTGGCCAGAATTCCATGCCAGGGCAGTGTTGAAACCCATGTATAAAAGATGGTGGAACCGCCATTAATCGAGTTCCCTACCTTACTTGCAGTCTGCGAGCCTACCTGGAACTACCCCTGGACTTTTTAATTTTTTTTTTAAAGATTTTATTTATTTTATTTTTAGAGAGAGGGGAAGGGAGGGAGAAAGAGAGGGAGAGAAACAGCAATGTATGGTTGCCTCTCACATGGCCCTCATGGGGACCTGGCCCGCAACCCAGGCATGTGCCCTGACTGGGAATCGAACCGGGACCGCTTGGTTCCCAGCCCGCGCTCAATCCACTGAGCTACACCAGCCAGGGCTGGACTTGTTAATTTTATCAGCTGCAATAATTAGCTGACTCTCATACAATGGTGAATTTATAACATCTCCTAATGTCAGAAAACTACTCACAAATGTTTGTGACCTAATTTCTGAAAATAAATGGTCCTTAAAAGAAAACTTGCAATAGATACTCATAAGACCCCAGAGGATCCCTCTGCAGGAAAGCCTGGTTTGATGGGCTTTGCTGCATCTGTCTACCAGACTCTCTTTCAAGCAGCAGCATAAAAGTTGCTGTGCTGGATCACTATCTAGTTCAGTGATGGGTAACTAAAGGTTCCTCTAGTTAGAGAACTTCATCCATAAACTTAACTTCTCCTAGAAATTATTTTTAGATTCAGCCTAATCTGTGCTCTCAGTATACCGTGCTTCCTTCAGCAGACAGCTCATCACACTATAGTTTTGTCTGTCTCCTCCCCCGCAGCTCCTGAGCGTACATCTGATGTCTTGTTCAGTTTCCTGTCCCCAGTACCTAGCATTGTGACTAGCCCTTAGGGGGTGCTCAGGGGCTTGAATTAATTTGGGGGACTGGGAGCTCTCATTTTTTAAACTTACTACTTTGGCACAGAGGTTAAAGTCTTCTGTAGTAGTATTTAGTTATCATTAACCAACATCCAACTACAACTAGTATCTTAAACTCACTTTAGGAATGTTCCCAAAGCCACAACTCTCAGTCACCAATGCACTCACCTAAGCTTCAGGACAGTGCTGTGATGTCTATGTCACATCCACCGCACTTTCTTTGTATGGGAGCTCTAACTGGACGTGGTAACGAAGGCAGCTCACCACCATATTAAGCCTGATAAATATCCCTGCAATTCCTGGCTTCCCTTCAGTGCCCACAGGAATGCAGGCAGTGCCCATCATCCAGGTACAGGGCTACATTCTCTACATGTTGGAGGAGCAATAAAATCAAGTATTGGGCCCGTTCAAGTTTTTAAGATTTTTGGCTCTCCAGCAGTCTTGCTTGATTTTGGCAAAAGAGGAAGAAATCGCCATGATTCTGTTCAATGTAATTTTTTGCTGTTTAAGATATGAAAATTCCCAAAAGTAGTAGAGACTTTGAAGAGCAGTAGTTTAGTGGATAAGGGCAAAAACTTGGGAATTTAATAGAAACAGATTTGCTCTCAGATGCAATATTTATTAGCTTTTCAACCTGGACAAGTTGCTTAAACACTCTCAGCCTCATTTTCCTCTCCTCTGAAGAGAGAGTGAAAACAGCACCCAACTCAAAGGATTGCTAAGTGAAATAATGTACATGCTTACCACGGTGACTGCCATGTAGTAAGTAATCAGTGCATAGCTCCTATTATAATTATTAGCATCATCTTGCTCTAGATGATTATCTTGTCCGTTAATTTTATAATTGAGTGAATTGAAGCCTAAAGGGATTAAGTGATTTATACAGCTAATTAAAAGCAGGGCAACTGCAGTGAATCAGATTTGTCTAGGTCTCACTTTGGGATTCTGCCCATTATAACGCAAAGTTTATTTCCGAAAACTCCAGGTTCTGACTATCAATGTAGTGCTTGCTCTCAAGACTTTCATACCAATCGCAGAAAGAGACCATTTTCCTGCCTTTGAGGTGCTCATAATCTAACCACAAGGTAAAGCTTTTGAATATAGAGGGAAATACAGGGCATCCAGACCACATACTAAATTGGGCAACAGATGATCTAAAATGATTTCCAGACAATTGTCGTAGGATGAAGCTGGAGATAATCTGGAACCTTTCTAATAGGCCTTGGAATATGGAGAAAGTCAACCCTCAAGACATATGTAAATAAAATCAAGGGAAGTTGCAGGCAGAAATATCTTCCACCCTCAGGGAGCAACAGGAAAGAGAGCGAAGGAGAATGATACCCACTAACGGCGAGAAAACTCTAAGAAGTTAGGCACTCACAAGCCACAACAGTCTTAGACCGAACTTGTTCTCAGTGTGCCCTTGCTTGAGTCTATTATATCCACTTCCTTGCCACACTGCAGTCTGTTCCTTCTGCCATTGACTCTGTTGATGGTCTTTCAACCTCCCGTCCTCTGAGCTAGAAATCTTTGCTTCTCCCATCTTCTCCTTCTTCCTCATACCCAGCCATCACCAAATTCTGTTGGTACAAAAAAATAAGTCCACATTTGGAAAATGGCCCCATCTCCCATCTCTCTACACTGCCCTACTGGAGCAGGGGCTTCACCTGTAGGAGGTACCCCAGCAGCCTGCTAACTGACTAACCATCTTAAATACAGCAATTAGCACCATAGACTATAAAATATGTCAGCTACTTAATCAGTGAGAAAGTTTTGCTTTGTTTTTAAGTAATAACATCTATATATGATTATAGAATAGAAGCTTATTTTTTAACTTCAAAAATAACCAAACATTTTTATATTAAGAATTTTCCAGCTCCTTCTAGACTTATCTCAAGACCTTTGAACATGGAATGAAAATGAATGAATAGTATAATACTTCTGAAAGGAAGATGCAACATTGAAATCTTCCAAGTGTTTAGTGCCTTCCGCACATTGAATTCTCTGTCAGGTACTATAATTGTTGCAAAAAAATTTTAAGACTTTGTCCCTGATCTGAAGGCCCACACAATCTCATCCTGCTGATAAAGAATGATACTGTTAGAGATTAATACATATTATCATTTTGTAGTATTAAGTATAAGATAAATAAATAAACCCCCAGAACAGGACATGAAGCTAATCTATGAACAGCTTGTTCTACTTTCAGAGCACCATGTATTTCCAGAACATTAAAATTTGATACAGTCTGTTTTTAAATGCTTTGTGAAGTTTCAAGGTTATTTTGGGTGAACATGCTTATCTGTTATCTCAAAATATTTCCATTCCAAAAATATGTAGTAAAGTTTACTAGAATTTTGCATGTACTATTTTTAAATCATTTTTCTCCTGTAATCAGATACAGGAAACAATATACATCTTTAGTCATGAGTCTGTTTGCTATAAGGCAACATGGATACTTGAGAAAAATGAACTTTTTTCAAAATCAAGGGTTTTTTTTTATTACTAAAGCAATCCATGCTAATTATGCAGAAAAGACCAAAAAAGTAGACAAGCTAAAAAACATAAACACTTAAAATAATCTTTTACTCATATGTTTATACATTTTTAAACAAAAACAGGTTAATATAGTATACATTTTGTAACCTGTTATTGTGATATACCATGAATATTTTTCCTTATCAACAAATGAATTTTTAGGACATTTTAATGACTACATAATATTTCATATTTATGGACCATAATGTATCAAACTCAGTGATTTTTTCGCTCTTTTAGACTTAGGACTCTGTACATTCTTAAAAATTACTCCAAAGACCTTTTGATTTTGTGAGTTGTACCTGTCAGCATTTACCATATCGTAAGTTAAAACTGAGAAATTTTTTAATATTTGTTTTAAAATGTCAATAATAAATCAATTACATGTAATATAACATTATGAAAACTAACTATATTTCCAACACTAAGAAATGTACTGAGAAAAGTAACATTGTTCACATTCTTGTAAACATCTCTAAAGTCTGGCTTAAAAGAAGACAGCTGATTTCCCAGATCTGCTTCTTCATTCAATGCCTTGCAATGTAACACATCAAGTGGCCTCTAGAAAATTCGTAAGAGACTGAGAGGGAGAAGGACAAATATTGTCATAGTGTTCTCAAGAAGAGGATTTTATCTTTAATATTCCATGAGAGTGTCTTGGGGACCATCCTAAAAGAGTCTAGGATCCCCCAGGGACCCCTGAACTATGTTTTAAGAAATGCTGATCTAACCAATGCCCAATTTGGGAATACCTATATTGTTTATAAACTGCATCTTGACAATTGCATCACTTTCAAGAAATTTGAGCACATTGTTTAATAGGCCAACTGAAAGGCTAAAATATTTTCATCCATTAGCATTGCAGCAGAAATTTTCAATAATAAAAGAAGCATTTATTAATTACTTTGTTCATAGTAGACACTTCACTAAGGACTTGAGGCATTTTCTGATTAAATTCTTACAACACCATAAATTAGAGTACTTCACTTTTAATGGGGAAAAATGCAGTAAGTTTAGCAATTGCCTGTGTTTCAACTTAGGTCATTCAAACTGGAAAGTCCACACTGTCAATCACAACATTCGCACTGCCTCCCACGAGGTGGAGAGGAGAGACTCAGGGGACGGAGCAGATGAGAAGTGGAGGGGGTGCTACATAAAATTGTAATTTGTTATTATCTTTAATGTATCAATATGATTTCTTAGAGCTTAATTAACTGTGGAGATTTGATTTTTCAAATAATTTCCATTGTACCTGCTAGACAGTTGCACTATAGATATTGCAGTGAGATCAAAATCAACACATTTATAATAGAATCATCTATATGATTCATGTAGTTTTTCTGTAGATGTTTCTGCTACATCTTGCTTGTTTTTACGGCAACCTCTCATTATTCTATACACTTGCCTTTTCACACCAATAAATAAGTTCACTGATATGCTGATGGGAATAGTAATGACATATAAAAGATTCTCTTGTTAAGATACTTCTAAGCACTGAGACTGTGCAAAATGCTTTGTATACATTTCTGTACTTAATCCTTACATCAGCTTTACAGAGTAGGTATTAATTATCACCATTTTACAGAAGAAGAAACTGAGGCTCAAAGAGGAAAGAGGTTTTAGGTGGAGGAAACTAGGACTGAACCAAAGCCTGTGTCTTCAACTGCTTGCTATCACTTCCACCAAGATCATATTTCCTCCAATTTTTATGCTGTATAGCGCATAGTAAATGCCAATGAACTGAATAATGAGGATGTGAGATGGATACAACCAGCATCCTGAAGTGTTGTACTCTGGCCCGAGGTCCGTGAGCCCCTCCATGCGGAAGACAGCAAATCTGCACTCAGGTCTTGTTTGACTTGGTCCAACGTCTGAGATCTGGCCAGTGTCTCTCATCTGATCCACCATGGTGACAAGCCAAGGAGCACAGCATGCACTGTGATTACTTCTTACTTTTAAAACAGCATCAGTCATTTCAGAAAGGTTGGATTATACAACATGTTGGAAATTCATAACATTTCTGTGTGGAGTTGACAGTGGCCATTGACTCAGATAGTTATATCAGGTTCTGGCATTGGGCCATGTTTTTAGAAGGAAAACAATTTCCTGTGAAAGCATTTGAGGTGGGTATGATCATAACAACCCCCTGATAATTATAGTACATAGGGATGGCACTTCTAAAATAGGTGACGTTTATAAAGTATACTGAAACTTCTAAAATAGCCAAAAGGCTTTGGAAGAAAAGTTTTGTGTATAATAAAAAATCACATATAAAGCCAAGAGGCTATAATATGTATATACATAATTATTTATTCATAGTAACACATGAGTGAAATGTAGTATACCAAGAATATATTGATTTTGATAGAAAGAACTATATGTATATAGACAAAATAGCACCTTGGGCCTGTTGTCCCTGGGAGATCTGAATCACCATGACCTGAGCCCAAACCCACAGCCTGGGGAAAGTCTAGCACGCACACACGCGCGCGCGCACACACACACACACACACACACACACTTCTATGCCCTCTGGGACATTGTCCATCAGGCCTTTCTCTGCCTCTCTATTCATGCTGCCTCAATTCCATACCACGTCAATCCAGGAGCAGAGCCCAGCCCCTGTACCACACCCTGCCTTGCACCACACCCAACACACACACACACACACACACACACACACAAATCCACTTAAACTCAAGCATTTTGAAAGTTTATTAACTTTTCTAAGGATTTTTGGATAATAAGGTTGAACTAATTTGGTAACTCATGTGTCCAAAATCACCTCTTTCCTCCTTTTTTCTTTCTCCTTTCTCTCCCACTAGATTAATGTGGAGATTTTTCCCTCTCACATGAAGAGAAAGTCCACTTACATCTGGCAGTCTCCATTCTCTCCCTCTCAAATAAATGCTGTCTCCTTCCTAAGAGGAGCTCTGGGGGAAACATTATCTCCGTCTTCTTAGATGTGTACAAGTGGTCCATTAACAATGTATGGAGAGTCTATGGCTCCCTTCCGGTTAGGAAGGGGCAGAAACCCACTCAAAGTGGCTTATGTGAACAAGGGAACCTATGGGCTCATGCAATTTTAAAGTCTAAGAGTATACTCATCTCAAGTAAAGTTTGATATAGGGCCTCAGCTGAATCATCAGGGCCTCTCTACATTACTCAGCTCTGCTCTCTTTCTAAGGAAGGTCTGCAATAGGACTTAAGATTCCAGTCTTGGAAGTTGATCACATAATGTTTGTTTATGCTTGGTGCCTAGTATGTTGCCTGACACAGAATGAAGACCCAATAAATATTTGCCAAATTCAATTGTTTGTTTAGCTGATATTTATTGAGTGCCTTGATATTTATATGTCAGCCTTGTGATTACAGTAGTAAACCACACAAAATCTGCTCTCATTCAGCATAGATTCTGCTGAATGAAAATAGATAATAAACATATTAGATAATTTCACATAGTGAAAGCACTATGAATAAATTAAATAAGGCAACAGAATAGATGGTGACTAAGGTGTAGCAGAAGGTACCCTTAGACAGGGTTAGAGAAGGATCTCTTTGAAGAGAAAATATTTGAGCTTAGGTCTGAATGATAAGAAAGAGCCAATTTTGTGAAAATAGAGAAGAATGTTCTAGGCAAAGGGAAAAGCAGAGCAAAACCCCTGTGGCAGGAATGAGATTAGCAGGTTTAATATGGGAGAAGACTGATGACATTAGAACATAATGAGCAAGGAGAGTGCTTTCACGTGAGGTCAGGGAGGTCAGCAGGTGCTAAATCAGTGAGGCTTATCGGTCATGAGAGGTCATTTGGATGACAAAGCTGCTTCTGCATTTTAGCTATTGTGAATAACGCACAAATATCTCTTCAAGATTCTGCTTTCAATTCTTTGGGGATACGTTCAGAAATGGAATTGCATGATCATACGTAGTTCTATTCTTAATGTTTTGCATGTAGAGAACTGCAATACCTGCACCATTTTACATTCCTTCAAAAAGTGCATAAGGGTTCCCATTTCTCTACATCCTCACCAGCACTTGCTATCCTCTGGTTTTTTTTCACACCTATGCTAATGGATATAAAGTGGTATCTCACTGTGGCTTTCATTTGTATTTCCTTAATGATTATTTATATTGACCATAGTTAATGTACTTGGCCATTCGCATATAATTTTGAAGAAATGTCTATTCAAATTCTTTGCCCACTTTTAGTTGGGTTATTTGGGGTTTTTTGTTGTTGAATTCCAGGAATTGATTATATATTCTGGACATGCACCCTTTATCAGATATATATGGTTTGCAAATATTTTCTCCTATTCTGTAATTTCTATTTCATTCCATTGATTATGTCCTTTTATGCACAGAAGTTTTTCATTTTTATGTAGTCCAATTTACCTGTTTTTCTTTTGTTGCCTATGCTTTTGCTGTCATATCCAAGAAATCAGTGCCAAATCCAATGTCAAGAGGCTTTTACCCTATTCTAGGAGTTTTATAGTTTTAGCTCTTACATTTAGGTCAACTGACATTTTTAAAAGATTGCTTTGACTCTGGGTGAGAAATGTATTGTAAAGAGGCAAAATGGAGGTAGGGAGATCAGTTAGGAGGCTCTTACTATAGCAAGAGATGATGGTCACTTGGGCCAGGATGGCAGTGTAGAGACGGTTCTATCCAACTGAAAACATTTATTGAGTGTCTTCTCCATGGTAATACCAACTGTTGAGTGTTTACTGTCTGCCAGCTGTAGCAGAGGCTACTGGTTGTTTACAGAATATCCGTACTCCTTCTCTTTACTATGAGAACCCCAACCTTGTTCATGATCCCAAAATGCCTAACTAAAATTTGCCCTCTCAGATTCCCTTAGTCAGGGGAGGCCACATGAAAAGCTCTGCCCTCTGACACATAAACAGAAGTCTGATAGAGCTTTCAAGGTGAATTTTTGCTTTCCTGATAAAGGCATTATCCTTTTCCTTCTTCCTTCTTCCTGAACTGAATATGAGGCTGGAAGTAGACAGGGCCTCTTGTGATCATGACTCAACAAAATTTAGAAACAAAAACCATATGCTAAGAAAGGCAAAGGAGAAAGTTCGCAGGAGCAGGGCCACGGCACCATCCTAGGGTCTCTATACCAACCCTGTACTGCTTACTGATATGCCAGGAAAACAACTCCCAACTTGTTTAAGCCATCAGTCAGAGTTCTATAACATGCAACCAAACACAATTCTAACTCATACGCAGGAACAGTGTTAAGCATTTAGACACATTATTGCTTTGGATCTTCAAAACAACTCTACTGAGTAGGTAGTATTAGTTCCCATTTCATAGATGACAACGTTGAGGCTTATATACAAAACTGTGTCCCATATGTGAGACATCGGGCTGGACAATAAGAAAATGGAGAAAATTAGATTTTTATGAGCAATGAAAATTCCAGGCATCTCATTAATTGTATATAAGTAGGAAAAATAAATAATTCAAAAGGAAAATGGACAATGGTGATTATCTCACTTGTCTGGTAAACTTCTACTCATCCTTCAAACCCAGCCAAAGTGCCATCTTCTCAGTGAAATCTTCTCAGACCCCCCCATGTCTGAGTGCCAACTTTGCAGTCCCTTCTCCTCACATGGCCCCCTGTAGTAACATCTATTGTTTTATTATAATTGATATACTTAAATGTGTGTCTCAACCACCAGTCTATGAGCTCTTTAAGGATAGTAACCAGGTCTTATTCATTTGGATCTTTCTAGAGGCAAACACAATGCTTGGCATAATGGGTACAGTGCATGGTTTTTCTATTGAATTAGCAAAGTTTTAGAAACATTTTACAGAAAACAAAATCCTGGTGTTTTCTGATTTTCAAACTGAGATCCACAGCAAATGCTGGGGTCCTGTGAAGCAGCTCTAAGAACTGAAAACAAATTACAAATATAGGAAATTAATTATTAGGAGGAATCATGAGAAAAATGAATTTAGTACATTGAAAATGGCAACACAAACTAGGGTTTTCCCTGGATTTAAGTGGAAAGACAATGTCTGAAGAATTTACAGCGAAGCCAGCAGCATCTGCCTTGCCTTAGTTTGATTGTTAAATATCTGAGAATTCTTTTTAGTAGCTGCCTTTAATAAGACCAGAGTCATGAATGCCTTCCCTTCTCTTCCTTTCCCTTCCCTTTTCTTCCTTCTTTCCTTTTTCGGCAAGGTATACAAAAGTAAATACTTGAAAACTTCAATATATGACAAGTATCGAAAGGTAGGTAAGGGACCATGCTGATCTTGTAGAAACATACATGTGCCATACAACTGAGAAATACAAAAGCATCGGTAACAAAATCCCAGTCAGTCGGTAGTGCTGCTGGCCATAAGGCAAGGAAGGGCCTGCCTTCGGCTCCACACTTTAGAGGCTGCGTTCTGGCTTCCACAATATGTCCCTCCTCTATGGACAAAAGCCCACAGAGCAAGAGAACGTCTACCCAGAGCCTGTGTCCCCACTTCTAGACTGTGCCTCAGGGTTTTGGAATTCTAGAATTTTCTGCATAAATGGCCTCAATCCTATTTCTGGGACCAAATGCAGCCTCTTTCTTTGGTCAGTCCTTCTGAGAGCAGACTGGACTAGGCCCAAAAATGGCCAAGTGGCTACTAGTGGGGTACAGGAGGTGAACAAAGCTTAAACATGGAGGTAGGATGTCCCCAAATATGCCCCCATCGTCCCTTGCTCAGTGGCCTGGGGCAGAGGAAGATGCCCCACAAACCAGTGCCATCTCTCTAAACTGCTGGATTCCAATGAAGAACTCCAAGCCAACTGATAATTGTAAACTCTAACATCACCTTCTGAGTGGGATGCTTGTGGGATATTTCTGTCCTACTAGAAAAATCAAACATCTTTTATTTTATAGTTTGTTATCCTGACTTATAACTTAATAATTAAGATGTGGTGTAACTAGAACTCCATTTATACTCTTGCTATTATACTACTAATGTTAGGAGTCAGTAAAGACAAAAGTCAATAAATAAAATTGAGGTAGAAGAAGATAACACCTAAAAGACTACCATATTGGAAAACTTTTCCTTCTGAGTTCACAATAAATGTGAACTCTGAGATGGGAAGGACCTCAGAGCCTGCCTAAGAGCCCATGGCATAAAATAGATGCTCATTAAATATCTGTGGAATGAATTAATGGGGAGCAAACATGTTCACTGCATGCTCTTTTTGACAACTAACACTGCCCATATGATACAACCTGGGGTATCTACAGGGAAGTTCACTGTGACCAGCACCACCTTCCTCCCAACATCAGCTCTTCTGGATCCCCCATGCTATTGATGGGGTAACCATTCTCTTGGTCTCCCTGACCTTGACACTTCAGCAATACTTTGACCTCATCCCTCATTCTATCTCACCCTCAGCCAATCAACAGCCATTACCAAAAACTCCCAGTCCCTGCCCAATCCCCAAATTCCTGTCACAATCACCATATAAGTCACCCCATTATAAGGAAGCCAGTGAACATTTTTCCCTGTTATATGACAACAATGTCTTATATTTATTTGCCTTCCCATAGCACCTCGCATAGGGCTTCACAACCAATTGACCTAGAGGAAAGTTTGTTGGCTATTCATTGAGTGAATTTTGGATGCAATGGAAGTATTTTTAAACTGTTTTATGTTCTTAAATTAATTCATAAATACTTTGTGTTAAGAGTATAGGTTCTGCAGTCAGATTGTTTGGATTCAAATCTCTGCTCTGCCACTTCCTACTTGTGTCATCTCGTGCAAATCAGTCTCAGTCACTCCTAGAAAATGGAAATGATGGTAACACCTACCCAATACAATTGTCATGACAATTGAGTTCACATGAGTGACATAAAAAATGCTCAGAACGGTGCCTGGCGCATAATAAGAATTTGATACATGTTAGCTCTTACTTTTATTTTCCTTACTCTTCTCAACAACCTTACTTGGTATGTTTTATTGTCCTCATTTTATTGATATGGAGACTAGTGCTTAGAGGACTCAAGGAGCATGCCCAGTATCATGGAACTAGCCAGAACATTAAAGTCTAAACCTTGATAAACCCACACCAGCCTTAGAGCAACTCACCCCTCCATACACTACTACAGGTCACGTGGTAGTCATTAATGCCTAGTGATTCAGGATGACAGTAATAATGCTGTAGACACTAGACAGGAACAAACCCATCAGCCCAAACTGCTCTGTGGTTTTACTCCCTGGGAATAAGGAAGCATGACTGGGGTAATTCCTCAAATCACACACAGCCCTTTGAGTTAGGCCTGGGAATAAATGTGGACCAAATATTTGCTTTCTATGAGTCCTCAGATCTGCCCTACAACTTCCTCTGGCACCAGAAACATGCTGTGTCTGGAGTGTCTGGATTTGGTTGCACAACACCACCACTCGGACTATATAAAGAGCCACGTGTCAGCCACAGGAAAAGAAATTTGAGGTTTTGCAACTGGTAACAAAACAACTGAATATTTAATATCTTTAGAAGCATGAGGCTGGCTAAAATTTCTTATTTTTCAAAAGTTTTCATTAATCATGTAATTCCATCATGTATGGATACTTTGGTGAATCAAATTTAGCAATTTCAATTAGCTCAAATCTTCAGGAATAGGCTGTGGTTTAAGTAACAGGAACAAAAAGCTATAATAATTTAAGTTAATTCAAATTGAAAATGTAATGTTAACCAAGAAATTTGGTTCTATTTTCTAAATTTAAAGAAAATAACTAGGTTTCTGTAGGGTAAGTGGACGCAGTCTGGCTTCCTCACCCAGGTGTCTAGGTAACTAAGGGGAGCAGTATTCCCATAGCCTTGGAGGGACCTGATAACTAGTGTTCTCATAGCCTTGAGACTGGGTCTGATAAACTGCTCTCATAACATGAAATGAGCTCGCATGCGCAGAATTGTGTTGTGTTATGTAATGTTCTGGCAGTTTTCCAGCTTTTTCCCCCTCTAGTACTTAAACAGGTAGGGACTCCCTGCTGTGGGCAGTGATGATGGGAGACACACAAGAGGACAGGTGTCACGATGGGTGCCATGCTGGGGAGCAAGGGCCATGACATGAGACATGTAGATAGACACGCAGCTTGCTGCGTGCATGGCTTGCCCATCCATGAATAAAGGCACACAAGATATCCCAACAGTTCCATGAATATTTTTCCATCTGCATGAATAACATGAACCTGCCTGGCCTTGAAGGGTGGCAACACAGTTTCCCAGTCAAGATGGCAGCATAGGTACTTGAATCCTCCAAAACCACATCAAAATTAATGCTAAACTATAGAACAATCATCATTCAGAACCACCTGAAATCTATCTAAACAGAAGCCCTACAACTAAGGATATAAAGAAGAAGCCACATCAAGACTGGTAGAAGGGGCAGAGATGGGGACAGGCTGGTTCCATACCCGTATGTGACAGGAGGGATATCTTGGCTATGCATGTCCCCCCAGAGGAGCTAAGGGTCCAGCTCCACACCAAGCCCCCCTGCCCAGGGTTCTTTTACTGGGAGGAGAAGTCTCCATAACTTCTGGCTGTGAAAATCAGTGGGGATTGTGTCTGAGTGAGATGGAGAGCTTCTGGAGTTCCAGACATTCCTCTTAAAGGGCCCACGCACAAACTTACTTGGACTCACTCACTCTGAGCTCCAGCACTGGAACAGCTGCAGGGACATATGGCAAGAGGTGGAAAGGCAGCTTTCTGCAAGACAGAAGTGCTAGCAGAGACAATTGTTACTTCTCTTAGCCCTCCCCTCACAGAGCCAGCAAGCAGGTACCAGAGTAAAAGAGTCTTTGTCAACCTGGCTAATACATTTTGTCCCACCCCAGTGATTCCCTGAGACCTCTCCCCACCCAACTTTTGGACCCACCCAGGCTGTTTTCACTGGCTTTTTCATACAAATGGCCCATCTTGGCTCGTGCTTCAGACTTTCCTAAAATCTCTCAAACAAGCAGCATCGTCCTCTGCATGTCCCATACCTCTTGTTAAGTAGTCCCAGGTCCAGCACTAGCATCATCCATCCTTGATTTGCAGCTTGACCTAGCCTGGGCATGTTCAAGCCCAGCACATGTAGCAGCCATCAGCAGATCACTTTGTAGCTCATGCTGGGTTGCCCTGGGAAGAACACAGGTAATGGCCGCCTTGGCCTATACCTCCTGTGAGGTCCCAGAACAAGTTCACCTGGTGGACAACTTTAGGCCATGCTGGGTAGTAAGGGAGGCTGTGCCACTGAACCCTACAGAACACCCACTGTGTAAAGCCACTCTATCAAGCCCAGGAGATGTAGCAGCTCTTCCTAATACATAGAAACAAACACAGGGAGGCTTCCAAGATGAAGAAACAAAGAAGAATATCCCAAATGAAAGAACAAAACAAGACTCCACAAAAAGGACTAAACAAAATGAAGATAAGCAATCTACTGGATGCAGAGTTCAAAACACTGATTATAAGGATACTTAATGAACCTTGGGGAAGAATAAATTAACTTAGTGAGAACCTCAACAAAGAGATATGAGGCATAAAAATGAAACTATAAGACATAAAAGGGAGCCAGTCAGAAGTAAAGAATACAGGGTTCCAGCCAAGATGGAACTGTAGTCAAAAATACTTCACTTCCTTGCAAAACCAAAAGAAGGACAACAACCAATTTAAAGACAAAGAACAATCAGAACTGCCAAAAAATCATTTGCATGGAAGTCCAACAACCAAGGAGTTAGAAACATTCATCTAGACCTGTAGGAGGGGTGGAGATGGGCAGCCAGGGTGGAGAGGATGAGGGGCATGGAAAGGCAGTAGACCAAATGGGCAAGCCTATAATTGTGTGCAGATAAGCTGGGAGAAACAATAGGGGAGTGAGGCAGACCATGAAACCCAGGGTTTCAACACAGAAAACTAAAGACTCAAAACCCCTAGCTGTAAAAAAATCTATGAGGGTTGCAGTGGTGAGGGAAACTCCCAATCTCACATGAGAGTCCGTCTGTTGGAGAGGCCCACAGAGTACTAAAATGGACACGAACCTACCCAGCACCTAAATCAGCACCTGAAAGGGCACAATCCACTTATGGGAAACAAGGGAAGTGACAGAAATTGGGACAAGAGCCAAGCATGTAGCTTTGTTCCTTCTCTGACCCCTCTCCGCCAGACAGCACCACAACACAGCCACATGGTTTGCCCCACCCTGATGAATACCTAAGGCTCCATCCCTTACTACAAAACCCGTGCCTTGAGACAAAGAAATATGGCCCAAATGAAAGAAGAGATCAAAACTCCAGAAAAAGAAGTAAGCAATGAGGAAATAGCCAACCTATCAGATGCAGAGTTCAAAACACTGGTAATCAGGATGCTCACAGAAATGACTGAGTTCAGTCACAAAATGAAGGAAGAAATGAAGGCTATACAAAATGAAATAAAGAAAACTATACAGGGAACCAAGAGTGAAGGGAAGGAAACCAGGACTCAAATCAATGATTTGGAACAAAATGAAGAAATAAGCATCCAACTGGAACAGAATGAAGAAATAAGGATTAAAAAAACAAAAACAAAAACACGAGGAGAGGCTTAGGAACCTCCAGGACAACTTTAAACATTCAAACATCTGAATTATAGGGGCGTCAGAAGGAGAACAGGAAGAGCAAGAAATTGAAAACTTATTTGAAAAAATAATGCAGGAGAACTTCCCCAACCTGGCAAAGGAAATAGACTTCCAGGAAGTCCAGGAAGGAAGCTCATAGAGTCCCAAAGAAGCTGGAATCAAGGAAGCACACACCAAGGCACATCATAATTACATTAGCCAAGATCAAAGATAAGGAGAGAATCTTAAAAGCAGCAAGAGAAAAGGGGAGAGTTACCTACAAAGCAGTTCCCATAAGACTAGCAGCTGATTTCTCAAAAGAAACCTTACAGGCCAGAAGGGGCTGGAAAGAAGTATTCAAACTTATGAAAGGCAAGGACCTACATCCAAGATTACTCTATCCAGCAAAGCTATCATTTAGAATGGGAGGGCAGGTAAAGTGTTTCCCAGAAAAGGCAAAGTTAAAGGAGTTTATCATCACCAAGCCCTTATTATATGAAATGTTAAAGGGACTTTTCTAAGAAATAGAAGATCAAAAATTATGAACAGTAAAATGACAACAAATTCAAAAGTATCAATAACTGAATCTAAAAAACAAAAACAAAAACTAAGCAAGCAACTAAAAGAGAAACAGATTCACAGAAATGGAGGTCATACGGAGGGTTATCAGTGGGGGCGGGGAGATTAGAGGAATAGGTACAGGGAATAAGAAACATAATAGGTAGGCACAAAATAGACAGAGGGAGGTTAAGAATAGTATCAGAAATTGAGAAGCCAAAGAAGTTATATGTACAATCCATGGACATGAACTAAGGTGTGGGGGGGAATGCTGGAGAGTGGGGGTTGCACGGAGGAAGGGGATAAAAAGGAGAAATAAATTGGGACAACTATAATAGCATAATCAATAAAATATACTTTAAAAATTTAAAAAATAAAAATAAAAAACCATCTTACTAATAAAAAAAAGAAATGAAAAATACATTAGGAATTAATGGTGGAATAGATGAAGCAGAAGATCAAAACATAGATATGGAAGATAAGGGAGCAGAAAGTACCAAATTGAATAGCACAAAGAAAAAATAATCCAAAAATATGCTTCTAGGACAACTTCAAGCATATCAACATTTGCATCATGAGGGTACCAAACAGAAGAAAGCAAGAAATTAAAAACCTATCTGAAAAGATAATGACACTACTTCCCTAACCTGGTGAAAGAAATAGACATACAAGTTCAGGAAGCACAGAGTCCTAAACAAGATGTAGCCAAAGACGCTCACACCAAGACACGTCATTATTAAAATGCCAAAGCTTAAAGACAAAGAGAGAAACTTAAAAGCAGTAACAGCAGTTAGTTACCCACAAGGGAATTCCCATAAATATTTCAGCTGGTTTCTCAACAGAAACTTTGAAGGCCAGAAAGGCTTTCCACGAAATATTCAGAGTGATGGAAAGAAAAGACATACAACCAAGTTCACTCTATACACCATCACTATCATTAGACTTGAAAGACATACGAAGAGCTTCCCAGACAAGAAAAAGCTAAAAGTGTTCATCACCACCAAACCAGTATTACATAAAATGTTAAAGGGTCTTCTTTAAGAAGAAAATTTAAAAAAGATAAAGAATATGAACAATAAAATGGCAATAAACACATATCTATCAACAACTGAATATGAAAAACAAAATGAACAAGCAGAACAGAAACAGCCTTATAAATACAGATAATATTTTGATGGTTGCCAGATGCAAGAGGTGGTTAGGGGTATGGGTGAAAAAGCTAAAGGGAATAAGAAGTACAAATTGATAGTTACTGAATAGTCATGGGGGTGTAGAGTACAGCATAGGGAAATAATCAATAATATTATAATAACTATGCATGATGTCAGATGGGTACTAGATTTATCAGGATGGTCACTTAGTGAGTTATATAATGTCTAATCACTGGGTTGTACACCTGAAACTAATATAATGTTGTATGTCAACTGTAATTTAAAAATTAATTTAAAAAAGAATCTAATTAGAAAAACTCTTTTCCCTGAGTTCTATACTTATACTCATTATGAAAATGACAACAAAACATACTGAATAGAGATTTATTTTTCACAGCAAGATTTCAAACTATACAGTATAGTCCACTGATAGGTCATAGAGTCAATTAAGTGGGTCACAAATAGCATTCTTTCTATAAAAAGGATAGGATGAAATCAATCAGAATGCAGCTGGTAGGTATAGTTTTACAAAATTTTTCTTTCAAGTATTTACATAGATGTGTGTGTGTGTATCGGTAATAAGTATATTGCAATAAAAAATGTATTTTTTACTGTAGGTTACTGTAAAGGTGTTTGAAAGCCCCTGAAGAATATCCTGGAGTTAACATATCTTCTGCCCTTTCCTCTCTATTCTTTACATTTATAGTTTAGTACAATCAACAAATCTTTATTGAATGCCTATATGAGAATTGACGTTTTTGCTGACACAGCACCACCAATTATCCAAGAAAAATTCATTTCTGTTCATCATGCCACACTTAATTTTAACATGGATCAAAATGAAAAGGGTATCCATGTTAATTCCCAGTACACAAAAAATTAAATTAACCAGAAAACACCATTGTTTAAGCATACTGGTTGTTATTTGTAATAACCCTTTGGAAACTTGAACTGAAAAGTACTTCTTTAGCCTTTTTTTTTCCTTTTCTATCCTTGCACACACTGATAATTTATTACAGAGCAAAGAGTGTTTGGAGGGGATACGAGTTAGCACAGAATTTTTCATTCAAGAGAAAGATGTTTGTTTTGAGAAGAAATGTCACATAAAATTCATACAGATTCAAAACTTTAACCAGTACATGCTTTCTGAAGCTTGACAATGTTTCCTTTGACATAATTTACCAGCCTATTTAAATACTAAGAACTTTTACCATTATTTAGAAATTTATTTTTAGGTAAAGTTCCATTTCAATTACATAGATTCACTATAACAAGCTTTAAAAAGTTCTTTCAAGTCTGTGACTTAGAGCAATACCAAAACTCACTGGTATTATAAGGTTCTATATTTGTGGGAAAATGCTTTGCTCAAAAAAAAATATCAGCACGTAAGTCAGATGGCTGTTACAACTTTTAAATCACTTTATTTTTGAAAATTTTAAATGATTTTAGGTGCCTTAATACTTTAGGGAAATATCTCGCATAGAATAAGCTCTCAATAAAAGTTAATTAAATGGCATGTTTGAAGAGTTAATGAATTAAATAGTCAAGCAATAACAATTAAAAATAGCTAAAATATATTGAGTACTTGTTATGTGCCAGGAACTGAGTTAAGCATTTTACATTTGTTATCTCATTTAATCCTTACAAAAGCATGTAGGTAGATGCTAGCATTATGCTTATAAGATGAAATAACTTTCTCAAGGTCTCATAGCTGGTATGTAGCAGAATAAGATCTGGGATTTGAGATGAGAAATGAAATTCAATACTGGCTTTAATTTTTTTTATCCTCACCCAAGGTCATTTTTTCATTGCTGTTAGAGAGAGGAAGAGAGAGAGAAACATCAATGTGGGAGAGAAACATCGGTCAGTTGCCTTCTTGTACCTCCCTGACTGGGAATTGAACTGGCAACCTGAGTATGTGCCCTGACCAGGAATCAAACTCATGACCTTTTGGTCTACAGAACAGTGCTCCAGCCAGCTGAGCTACACTGGACAGGGCCTATCTTTAAATTCTAACAGTCATAAGTAAAATCCTTTGAGATTTTGTACCCTTAAGAAAGAGCCTTCCCACCCACCCCCAAGACTGAAACTCTTTGCCCACAATTTTGGACTCTTTGAGGAACTGAATACATATGAGACAGGGTAGGGGGGGACTTGTATTTTATCTACAAAAACAATCTTGTTCATAGTACAGATGGGAGAATGAAGGGTGTGTGTAACTGTGAGACTTGAGGGAGCCTCTCAAGCTAAGACATTGATCCACTCAAAGCAATTTCCCTCCCTCATTCTAACAGGGCCCTTTTCTTTAGTATGCTGAATCTGTCAACCACCTTCTTCTTCTATTGGAAACCCGCAGATCCTCAGCCCTGCCCAGCGAGAAAGAGGTAGGCTGCTGTCTGCAGAGTAATGGCTGTTGGTTGAATCAGGAGTTGGTGGGGTGGTCCAGATACCCACTAGGTAGATTAATTCAAAAAGTCTCACACAATGAGGGTAGTAATGGAGAGCTAAATCAGCCAAGCTAAGTTCCTCTGGGATGTAACCTGGAAAGAATGGAGAAGGGAATAAAGAATGTGGAGAGAAGCTGAGATAAATAAGAGATATAAGGTCAGGAGAGAGAGAGAGAAGGAAGTAAAAAGAACTCTACAATGGCTTTTCTGTTCCGGCTGCAATCAATGCATGCTAATCCATATTTTATTTTAAAACACCTCTTTTTTTTCCCCCTTAATGGAGTCACTAAGTTTATTCTCCTAATTCATTTAAATTCTCACTGGGTATATAAAACACAAATTAAAATCTTTTCCCCCCCATGATTAAGTAGAATTTATTTCTGGGATGCAAATTTCATTCAATATCTGCAAATCGATTAATGTGATACACCACATAAAGGAAGAATAAAATCATATGATCATATGAAGATATGCAGAAAAATCATTTAACAAAATCCAGTACCCATTTATGATAAAAACTCTTTGCAAAATGGGATTAGAAAGAACACACCTCAACATAATAAATGCCATATATGACCAACTCACAGCTAACATCAAAATAGTCACAGGGATGTAAAGTATAGCACAGAAAATATAGTCAATAGTTTTTTAATAACTATACATGGTGCCAGGTGGGTACTAGAAGTATAGAAGGGATCACTTTGTAAATTATATAATTGTCTAACCACCATTTTGCACACCTGAAACAAATATAAATAATATTGAATGTTGACAGTAGTGGAAAAATTTAAAAATAATGTACACTGATTGCAAAAATAAGAAATTATAAAATTTAATAAATGATTACATTAAAAAATATATATTTAAGTACAAAGATAAGAATTTTTTTCATTTTAATTTTTTAACTCAATGTTTTTGCATCATTACATTGCTTTTTTTGAGATCATTTTTTTGTTGCTGAGTTACAGTTGTCCCACCTCTTTCCCTGTTGCTCACCCCCACACCTCCATCGTCAATCCCCCCATTGTCTGTGTGCATGAACCCTCTGTTTTTAGATATAGCAGGAACCCTCTGGAAAACTAATAGGCATCAACCTTTAACAAGTTCTGGGTGACACAGTTAATACAAGATGGTTAGTAGATGCTCATGAAGTAGTGGTTAAGATAAATCTTAATGTCAAAACAATTTTGGGCATGTGGTAGAAAAGTTAAAGCTTCCCACTGACCTTTTCTTTCTCAGTTTTGTCAATGGATCTTGGAGACCATTAAACCTCACCTAGAGATCGTATCAAAACTCAGGCCTTGAGGCTTCAAGTGAACCAGAAGTCAAATAATCCTTTTGTGTCTCATTCTCCTATATCTTGGTATTATTTTAGGGAAGAGAGGGCAGAGCCAAACCTGAAGGGAAGGGGTCACAGGATGGATGTGTAGGGCAGAGGCACCTATAGTTCCAGGTCTAAGAACAGGAGAGCCTCAGCAGCAGCTGAGCATGAGTGCTGGGTACCCAAGGGAAAGACAGGAAGAAAGAAGGAAGACCTGATAAAAGGTGAGAGTGAAAGTTAGGAAGAAAGAAGGAAGACCTGATAAAAGGTGAGAGTGACAGGAAGACAGAAAAATTAAACTGGACTTCGCATTTTTGCCTAGGGTCTAGTTTTCATAACACAAATATATATTTTTGCCTTAGGTTTCCATCACTTGACACTATCTCATAACTCAGCTCTGTAAAAATGTAAAGTAGCATGAACATCATAGTTTACATTTTTATAAAGGGCTATCTCATACATAATTGTGGTTAATTCCAACAATATCAGAGTGGGGCAATATTGTTATTAACTCACTTTTTGACAACACAGGGACAAGCCAACTCTAAATCCAGGGTCTTTCTGCTGTGTCGCTCTGGACACAGCAGATGAAAAGCTTCCCCAGACACCATCACCTCAGCCTTCACCTGTCCATGTGAGACCAACAGAGAAGAAAACCAGAAAATCTCATTGCTCTGGAATATAGAATCTCAATTCAATGTAAATGGATATTTCAGCTACAATTGTTTTATATCCATGAATTTTTAAGAATTTACCTTCAAAAGACTCATCCCTCCTTGGTGCCCACCTATATCTATCACTTCTTATTTTGACATAAAAGCTGAATATTTCACTTAAGCAGGCTGATTGAAAAGGATAACACAGTATTTTGGTTGTCCTACTTAAAAAGAGATTCTTTATGCTGTCTTGAGGTTAAAAATAGCTTGATTTTGCAGTAAAAGCTTGATGCCATACATCCAACACGTGAGGTGTATCAGGGGAGGCCCTAGAACTGGGCTCGCTGACTCTCCTCCTGTCTGTTATTTTCTTTTTTCTTCAAGATTTTATTTACTTATTTTTAGAGAGGGGAAGGGAGGGAGAAAGAGAGGAAGAGAAATATCAGTGTGTGGTTGCCTCTTGAGCGCCCTCTACTGAGGACCTAGCCCACAACCTAGGCATGTACCCTGCCTGGGAATTGAACTGGTGACCCTTTGGTTCTCAGGCCAGCACTTAAGTGACTGAGCCATATCAGCCAGGGCTGTTATTTTTTTTTTAAAGATTTTATTTATTTATTTTCAGAGAGAGGAGAAGGGAGGGAGGAAGAACAATGTATGGTTGCCTCTCACATGGCCCCCACCGGGAACCTGGCCCACAACCCAGGCATGTGCCCCAACTGGGAATCGAATCGGGACCCTCTGGTTCCTAGCCCGTGCTCAATCCACTGAGCTACACCAGCCGGGCAGGGCTGTTATTTTAAGTTCCCTACCCTACCTCAAAAAGTCTTGGTACAAAACAAATAGTTTTATCTTGTGCTCATGTTTTTGAATCTCTGAAAATGTATGGGATTTTTATCATAAAGAATGACAATTAGCATATACTTA
This sequence comes from Micronycteris hirsuta, assembly GCA_004026765.1. Classification (NCBI taxonomy): domain Eukaryota; kingdom Metazoa; phylum Chordata; class Mammalia; order Chiroptera; family Phyllostomidae; genus Micronycteris; species Micronycteris hirsuta. Next base: position 95,244 of record PVJI01003141.1, read on the forward strand.
GGAATTCACAGTTTATAAAACATTTGTATAACCATCACATACTAATCCTCACAGTACCCAGAAATTATTATTATCCCTTTATATAAATGTTGATACTTAGAATCAGGAAGATTGAGTAACTTGCCAAAGTTCCATCACTAGTTAGTGGGAGATCTGGGATCAGAACCCAGAACAGTGTGTTCAGTTTCTTCCCAATATTCCACGCTGATTTATGCAAAATAGGAAATTGAAACAGGATAATTTACTTAAAAAGCCAGCAACAAAACCCTATTCACTCACTTATTCATCCATTCATTCTTTCGTTCATTCAACAAATACTTTCTGAGCTTTACTCTATGCTCTTTTCTAGGTACTGGGGAAATGGCATTGACAAAAAACAGAATCTTATAATCCAGTTGGGGACCCATGAACTGATCGAGATGTGTGTGTGCACAAGATAAATATTAAGGAGAAAATTAAGCATGGAGTTAAGGAGGACAAATTCTTATTCACATGTGCCAGGAGAATACAAAAGTACTCATGACTACTTTGGTTTTATGGTTTTAAGGGTAAAACCACTTTCCAACCCAAATGTTCATATTCATGAAAATGGATAAATAAGGTGTGGCATATTCACAAAACAGAATATAATGCAATAGCAAAGTGAGTGATCTATAAGATACAATATTAATATTACAGGGTGGAGCAAAAGTAGGTTTACAGTTGTTTGTAAGGAAAATAATATAATAATTAATAAATAATAATACAAGAATAAATTGTTTCATGTACTCACAATCATAAACCTACTTTTGCCCCACTCTGTATAATTAATATATGATATGTTACTATATATGTAATTTATATATATTAGTGTAGTTATATGTAAATATAAAATAAGTTATGTAACAATTACACAGATTATATACAATTTATGTGTTAATATGTAAACTATATATAATTAATATACAAAATTTCATTGTAAGTGAATATTATTAAATATCAAAATTATAATTTTATTAATTAAAAAATATTAGGTGGTGAAAAAAGGAAATATTAAAAGACTGCATATAGTATGTCATTTTTATAAAACCAAAAATCAAACAAAACTAAACAATACACTGTTGATACATACATATATATATATATATATGGTAAAACTATTTTTAGAAGTTAAAAAAGTAAACTAGGGGAGAGTTTAAATGACATATTTAATTTCACATAGCTAGTCAATGGGAGAGATGTCTTAACTGTACAAAATTAATCTTCTTATAACTATTAGGAAACATAGGACTTTCTTGTTGAACAAAAGACCAAATGAATCCTAGAATGTTAGAAGTGGAAGCAGCTTAGAGATAATATTTTTCAATCTATTCATTTCACAAATGGACAAACTAAGATCCACATATGTTAAAGATTTTCCTTTAAATCAAGAAAGGGTAGTTGACTCACATCTTCTAACTCCAAGTTAAGCTCTTTTCACTCGGCCACAAGCTTTTAAATGTATACGCATTATTATTTTGTAGCCAGTTGACTAAAGAAAAATTCAAAATTTGAACTATAAGACACAAACAAGTGTCTATATTTTACTGTATACATGCACACCCATATTTTCATGCATATTATACATGGGATTATTATACCCATGGTATGTGATCATTATACCCATATGTAATGTGCATCCTTATTTTTCCCTCAAACATCTGGGCAAAAAGTATGCATTGCACACAGCAAAATATAGTATTTGCTGTTCAGATGAATATTAGAGAACTCTGGTATACAACAGAAGAGCTATAATGCAGAACCTTATTTATAACAAAATTAACTGACATAGGCCTTCTGGCCAAGATGGAGGCGTAGCACAACCAAAAGAAGGACAACAAATTTAAAAACAAAAAATAACCAGAACTGCCAGAAAATCAAACTGTATAGAAGTCCAACAACCAAAGAGTTAAAGAAGAAACATTCATCCAGACAGGCAGGAGAGGCAGAGATGGGCAGCCAGGGCAGAGAGGATACAAGGTGGCGGCTGAATCAGGGTGGGTGAGGCAATGGATAGCAGATGGAGCAGTCCCACATTTGCGTGTGGATAAAACTGGGAGGAACAATTGGGGAGCGAGACACACCATGCAACCCAGGGTTCCAGCAAGGAGAAATAAAGCCTCAAAACCTCTGGTCATAAAACTCTGTGGGGGTTGCAGTGGTGAGAGAAACTCCTAGTCTAACAGGAGAGTTCACTGGAGAGACCTACATGGTCCTAGAATGTACACAAATGCATTGACCTGGGAATCAGCACCAAAAGGGCCCAATTTACTTGTGGGTAGTGGGGAAAGTGACTAAAAGCCAGCCAAGAGCAGAGCAAGTGGCATTGTTCCCTCTCAGACCCTTCCACTACATACAATGCCACAACACAGTGACATGGGTTGCCCTGCCCTGGAGAATACCTAAGGCTCTGCCCCTTACCATATAACAGGCATGCCGAGACAAAAAAAAAAAAAGGCTCAAATGAAAGAACAGATAAAAGCTCCAAAAATAGAACTAAGTGATGAAGATATAGCCAACATATCAGATGTAGAGTTCAAAACACTGATAATCAGGATGCTCACAGAAATGGTTGAGTGTGGTCACAAAATAGGGGAAGAAGTGAAGGCTATGCAAAGTGAAATAAAGGGAAATGTAAAAGAAACCAACCATGATGGGAAGGAAACCAGGACTCAAATTAATGATTTGGAGCAGAAGGAAAAAATAAACATTCAACTAGAACGGAATGAAAAAAGAAGAATTCAAAAACAAATGAGGAGAGGTTTCAGAACCTCTGGGATAACTTTAAACATTCCAACATCCGAATCATGGGGGTGCCAGAAGGACAACAGGAAGAGCAAGAAATCAAAAGCTTATTTGGAAACATAATGAAGGAGAACTTCCCCAACCTGGCAAAGGAAATAGACTTCCAGGAAGTCCAGGAAGGAAGCTCAGAGAGTCCCAAAGAAGCTGGATCCAAGGAAGCACACAACAAGGCACATCATAATTACATTACCCAAGATCAAAGATAAGCAGAGAGTCTTAAAAGCAGCAAGAGAAAAGGGAAGAGTTACCTACAAAGGAGTTCCCTTAAGACTATCAGCTGACTCCTCTAAAGAAAACTTACAGGCAAGAAGGGGCTGGAAAGAAGTATTCAAAATCATGACAGGCAAGAACCTACATCCAGGATTGCTCTATCCAGCAAAGCTATCAGCAAAGCAGATAAAGTGCTTCCCAAATAAGGTCAAGTTAAAGGAGTTCATCATCACCAAGCCCTTATTATATGAAATGTTAAAGGGATTTATCTAAGAAAAAGAAGATGATCAAAACTATGAACAGTAAAATGACAACAAACTCACAACTATCAACAACTGAACCTAAAATAAACAAACAAACTAAGCAAAGAAGTAGAACAGGAACAGAATCACAGAAATGGAGATCACATGGAGGGTTATCAGTGACGAGTGGGGGGAGGATGGGATAAAAATTACAGGAAATAAGAACCATAAGTGGTAGGTACAAAATAGACAGGGGGAGGTTAAGAATAGTATAGGAAATGGATAAGCCAAAGAACTTATATGTAACACCCATTGACATGAACTAAAGTGGGGAAATGCTGGTTGGAGTGGGGGTACAGTATGGAGGGGAACAAAGGGGAGAGAAAAATGGAACAATTGTAATAGCATAATTAATAAAATGTATTAAAAATTAACTGATTTATTAAATATGGGGGCATTTTCATTTGTGGACATCAGTTTGATATTTGAAATACCTAAAAGACAAGGAAGGACCAAACACCTGCTATCTGAAAAGAGAAAAGGAGCTTTATCACCTGAAGAGGCCCTGAGATATGTAATATCCAAGGCAATATCAGTAGTGCTGTTTCTTCAACTGGCAAAAGATTCATTAAAATGTATAAAAATAAGGTGTTGCATCCATCTTTTGAGAATACTAAGCACGTCAATTGTCTTTCCTCAAACTGTTTACAATCTACACTTACAAAAATTTGAAATGTATTTCAGTAACCCCTTCAGTGAATACAAAATGAATTACTATATGACATAGAAGGAGGGAATGGAATAAGTATTAGACTTGGAGCTAAAAGACCTGGGTTTGAATGCCTGCTCTGCCATTTACTAGCTGTATGCAGTAAAACAAGTTAGTTGACCTCTCTGATCCTTGATTTACCAATTTGTCAGATGGAGATAATAACTACCTTACAGAATTAATAAGATAATGTATGGAGCTTTTGTACAAAATCCTGTGATTCAATCATCTGATCATTCAATCACCCATTCAATAAACATATATTAAGCACTTATTTAATGCTATGGAAGTTCCAAAGATACAAACAACCTTCAGGAACTGAAGGGAAATGTTTTTGCTAAGGTACAAAAATAACGACACTATGAACCTGCATGTAATAACTCTCACAGGATTAGCACAGGAACAAAAATGATGTATAACTACAGGGCCGAAAGAGACAAGCTCTGACCAGAGGGATGAGCAAAGGCTTCCTAAAGAAGATGGCATTGGCCACTTTTTAAAGAATAGGTAAAATTTCTAAAGGATGAGGATGGCATTCCAGGTGGAAGAAAAAGCATAAACAAGAGTATAAAGACAAAAAACACATCTTCTCACTTCTGAATCTTTAACATTTGCCTCCTACATAGGCACCTGATTTTGCCGGATGTCACTTTATTCACCAGTGTTCTTCCTTGTAAGTCTGCTCACCCCAAACAGATGATGAGTTATTTGGGAGCCAGGATCACGTCTCCACAGAGCCTAAGACAGAGCCAAGTCCACAATGGGGCTCAGTAAATGAGTGCCTAGCATGTTTTTAAGAAAGATTCTGCATATGCTTTCCAGATAAGAGGGTAGAGAATAAAAAGTTATCTGCACAGGAAAGTGCTGTAAATTAATGAGACTATTCATATATGGAAACAGTATGATTTCCCACAAACTTTGCCATTTTCCCATAAACCCTATGTTTTGACTTTGCAAAGCAATATAGTTACTATTTTAATTTGTAAAGGAAACACACACACAATATCCCAAGAAAGTGAGAGCAAGATTTGATCTCAAAAGCTGAAGTGTGACTTGTGTTCTGGATGCCAGTAATGACAAAACAAGAAAAGCTGGGAAGATTTTGCTCAGGATTTTAAAGATTCTTTCTCATAAAGAACATTTCATCTAGTTTTGCCATGTAACACAAAACTGAGATAAACAAGTTACTTGCAAATGCCAATAGTACAACTTGGTCAGAGGCGAAAAATGGGTGCTGTGTCTTTTTATTCTCATATCTGTGAAAAACTAGAAGAAAATTGTTTTTAAAAATATAATAAAAATGCAATTTCTCCTCTTTCACTTCTGATTTTATTTATTTTGGTCCTATCTCTTTTTTTCTTGATGAATCTGGTTAAAGGTTTGTTGATTTTGTTTATTTTTTCAAAGAACCAGCTCCTGGATTTATTGATCCTTTGGATTGTTCTTTTAATCTCTATGTCATTTAATTCTGCTCTGATCTTGATTATTTCCTTCCCTCTACTTGCTTTGGGCTTTGTTGTTGTTCCTCCAGTTTTTGTAGATGTAGGTTTAGGTTGTTTATTTGAAATGTTTCTGTCTTTTTTAGGTAGGCCTGTATTGCTATGAACTTCCCTCTTAGGACTGCCTTTGCTGTGTACCATAGGTTTTGGGCTGTTTTGTGTTCGTTTTCATTTGTTTCCAGATACTTTTTGATTTATTCCTTGATCTCATTGTTAACCAATTCGCTGTTTAATAACATGTTATTCAGTCTCCATGAATTTGAATGTTTTTGAGTTTTTTCCTCGAGGTTGGTTTCTAGTTCCAAGTATTTGTGATCTGAGAAAATGCTTGATGTGATTTCAATTTTCTTGAATCTGTTGAGGCTTGTTTTGTGTGGTCTATCTTTAAAGTATTCCATGTGCGTTTGAAAAGAATGTACATCTTGCTTCTTTGGGGTGAAATGTTCTGTTTATATCAGTTAATTCCATTTGATCTAGAGTGTCATTCAGTGCCTATCAATAAATGAGTGGATCAAAAAACTGGTACATTTACACAATGGAATAGTACACAGCAGAAAGAATGAAGGAGCTCCTCCCCCTCATGACAGCATGGATAGAACTAGACAGCATTATGCTAAGTGAAATAAGACAGGTGGTGAAAGACAAATACCACTTGATCTCACCTATAAGTGGAACCTAATCAACCAAACAAACAAATGGTCAAAATAGAACCAGAGGCATGAAAATAAAGAACAAACTGACAGTGACCAAAAAGGGTCAGGGAAAGAGATAACAGGGGAAAGAAGGGGAAGAGCCAAGACAAAGAACATATATTGAGGACCCATGGACGTGGACAACAGGGTGGGAATTGACTGAGGGAGTGGAGGGAGGGTGAGGCAGAGAAGAGCAAAAGGAGAAAAATTGGGACAACTGTTATTGTACAGCAATTACAAAAAGAGGTAAATGGATAAAAATTTGTATATACAATGGTATACGACTGAACCATAGAATGAGTAAGTCTTGCCATTTGTGACAACATGAATGGACCTAGAGTGTACTGTGCTCAATGAAATAAGTTAAACAGATTTATATGTGGAATCTAAAAAGCAAAATGACCAACCAAAAAACAAAATAAAACAGAAACGAACTCATAGACTCAGAAAATAAACTCATGGATGCCAGATGGGACAGGTGAGGGGGGTGGACAAAAAGATGCAAGGTATTAAGAAGTATAAACTACCAGTTATAGAATAAGTCACAGGAATGTAATGTACAGCACAGGAAATAGAGTTAATAATATGGTAATAACCATGTATGGGGACAGTTTCTAGACATCATGGTGATAACCTCATAAGGTATATAAATGTCTAATCCCTATGTTCTATACCTAAAGCTAATATAGTATTGTATGCCTACTATAATCCAAAAATATAAATGGTTGGAACAGATACAATAAAAATGAACTATAAATAAAAAATAAATTTTTAAAAAATGAAAAAACTAAAGACTGCATATGCTAAAATCTTAAACAAAAAAAAATTTAACCTGAATGCCTACCCAGACCAACCCGTCCAGTGATTGTTTCATGTGCCAGTTCTAGTGCCAGTTTCACAGGGACTCACATTTATGTCAACATATTTGTGTTGGTTTGATTCTTTTCTTAATCAATATTGTGTGTTATTATTAGAGAGATGTCTCATCTATTTCCTGTCCTTCAAGTCCAGGATGCTTGAGAGTGAGTCCTAATGGTAAATCTAGAACACATGGCCTGTCTTAGGTGCTATAAGAAGATTCACCCCCAGTATAAAATCATTTATAGGAAAAATATTACAAAGTACTCTGGGTGTACATTCCTAACAAATGCATTCTCAGTGAATCTGTGAATCTTTTCTCACTCTTTTGGTTCTGTGAAACAGCAGGAAAAAATATATTGCCAATAAAAATATTTTTATAACTTTATTTTTATTCACAAGTTTTTAAGAAATCTTCCAGCAAAAAAAAAGCTATGTATATTACATATACTAACAATTATTTTGTGGTTTGATTTTGCACAAAAGAAGATAAAACCCATATATTAAAGAGTCGGTATTGATATTTTTGTAAAGAAAAAAATGCCAAGCAATCATCCAATATTGCTCTAAGGAAATTTTCTGGCCTGAGGGTATAAAAATATTTTTATTTATACAAAAGTACAAAGTAAGATCAATTTTGTTTCCTTTTCATTAAATAGCAGGAGGCAATTTGTCTGCATTGTATTTGAGAAATACTTGTCTTCTTGCTTTTGGCAACATGAAATTATCTTGAAAAAAGCATCAATGCACAAGAAAGAAGATATCTTTTCATATTTGTATCATATATCGGATTCTAGAATGAGCTGCTCTTGAAAAAGTCCTCCAAAATGATTTTTGACTTTTTAAAAGGCAATCTTCAGCACCAAAGCAGAGTGGATCACTGAAAAAGCATCCAGTTATTTAAATTCGAAGTAGTTTACTTGGATAATTCAAGGAAAAAACTCTTCATTTACTCAATCCACCCATCCATTCATCCAACAAATTTTCCCTGAGACTCTCCAGGGCCAGGCACAGCCATGCCCTCTGGATGTTAGATGACCCTCTTAGGATTCTGCTCTTTCCAATCATAAGAAAATCATGTACTGTTCAAGGATGGAGAGAATGCAAGCAAGAAAGCCAGACAAAACAATGATAATGGTAACAACAACAATTCCATAAGAAAAAATGTGTGCTTTACCTCAGTCAAATCACTTCTTTCATTACATTTGTCAAAAGATTTGCCTGAGAGTTTACTGCTTCTAAATCAGGAGGTTTCAAGGCCAATAAAGATGATTATACTTCCCGGCTGGTGTACCTGAGTGGATTGAGCACGGGCTGGGAACCAGAGGGTCCCGGTTCGATTCCCAGTCGGGGCACATGCCTGGGTTGCAGGCCAGGTCCCCAGTGAGGGCCATGTGAGAGGCAACCATACATTGCTGTTTCTCCCTCTCTTCTCCTCTCTCTGAAAATAAATAAATAAATAAATAAGTTAAAAAAAAGATGATTATAAAATTATTGTACTATATACAGTCACCATTAGCGTAAGTACAAGTTTTCAAGGAAAGCCTCATAGAATATTTTCTCATAAAGACAATGCTTCCTCTTGGGACAGCTACCTGCAAGGCAAGGCATAGGATGCTGAACAGAGCATCTAACCTGCTTCTCCCTCTTAATAATATACATATAATTTAAGCAAGATTGAAATATAAAGCAAGATTGAGGGAATCTATGTAATGTTTCTATCACTAAATTTTATGATAAACTATACTTGATTCAATTCAAATCTGTTCTTCTTTACTTCACTTCAAAGAGAAAACTGCTTCATGAAATCAAAAGGATCTGTTTTGTACCCACTCCTGAAGACTGGAACAAAAGGGCTGTCTAATGCTGAAAGCAAAAGCCAAAACATAACAGAACAACTTAATAGTGACAACTGATTCTGGAAACGTCCCAGTCAGGTCTCCTCCACCCTGATAACTGGACCATGTCTTTTTGCTTCCACTAGTAGAAGTAGAAAAATAATGTTTATATGCCTTGAAGGACTCACTTAGAAAATGGGATTAATCCTGATGCCTACCGGCTCCCCTGACCATAACAGGAGCTGATCAATTAGAGAACACTTAAGAATGTAGGATAACTGGCTAACATGCGGCTTTCACCTCGCCAATAACTTTTCTTTCAAGGACATTTGCTGTTTAATGGCTAAAATATACTAAACTCTTATGACTATAATTAAATGCTACTATCAACATTGGGTTTTCTAATTAGGGCATTAGCACTAATAAGATAACAAATGTAATTGTCGTAAGTGTTACATAGATTTAGGAATGGGAGAAAAAAACATTTATTTAACACATTTCTTATATTGGTATCAGTAATATGTTTCCTGTACTAAAGTCAGATTTTGTTGTAAAGCATTGTTGGTTTAGTGTAAAAACAGGGTGAGTTATTTGAGTCCAAGTTGAACAAATCTTTATGTAAAAGAAAACTTATAGACCCTAATTGTTGACTCCTTTGTTTCATATAATGATAGCAGGTATCCAGCCATGTAACATGAAAAATAGAGACATTCACTGAAGAAGAAACAAGATACAAGAAACACTGTACATAGGACAATGATGCCTCAGTCTCCTTCAGAGTAGGCACCTTGGGACCTCACACAGTTCTCCCAGTTGCCATCAGCTGCCCCACTGTATTTTCCTGAATCTCATCAATGGCCTGAAATCTCTTCCCTTTCGAAGGTGATTTTAGTTTTGACAAAAAACAGAAGTTGCAGGGCACCAAATCTGGGCTGTAGAGGGTGCTGAGTCACCTGGGTGACTTGATGTTTCACCAAAAAACTGTGTACGAGACGTGATGCGTGAGTGGGTGTGTTGTCATGATGAAGCCGCCAATCACCAGTCGCCCAAAGCTGTGGGCTTCTGAATCATCAAAATAGTTTCCATGGAGGAATGTTCAAGTTTAACGCAAAATTTGATGCAGATTTGTTGCTGCACTCACTAATTTTGAATGCCACAGCCACACAGTACACATGCTCACTCAGTTGCATCTACCACCCCCACTGACTAGTACAGTGAAGTCATCATTGTTCACACATGTGCATTCTAGTCCACTCCTTGGCTGCCAGTTTACATCAACATCATGTAAACCGTTCTTGTTAACAATGGTTGAACTTTTTCCAGACAGACCTTGTATTATAGCAATAGCAGCTGACACTTGTAAGCAGAAAATGTGGAACTCACATTTTTTGCTTGAGATTATTTAATCATCACAGCAGCCCTATGAGGAAAGTACTATTATTACCTTAATTTTACATATGAGAAAACTGAGGAGCAGATAAAGTAATTTGTCCAAAGTTATGCAGCTAATAAATAGTGGATTCAGGATTCAAACTCAGCCAGTCTACTTCCACAATGCAATATAAATAACACCCAGAAGAAAAAAATTGTGGCACTACTTTGACATGTATTCCAATTGAAGGAGGTGGGCTAAAATCTTGGAGCCCCTGGAAGTGGGGAAGACACTACACATCTCTCAAACAACACTTCTTTAAAAAAAATTATTAGATTAAATAATAAAATCATATCATTAATAATAACAAGTAAGTAGATAATTACCCCTGTATTTCAAAAGTTTGGGTTAGAATATACAAGATTTTAAGAAATAAGAATCTCATTTTAGGTTGATACGTCATCCGTTTCTTACCAGAGCCGTCACTCTCAACCTAGACCGCATAACCAAATATTTCTTCACAGGAGACCCTTCACAGGAAAGACTCAAAACAGAGCTTCCCGATGGCATGAGTTTACAAAGTGCTGGGTCAAGCCGAGTGAAAAGGGGTGTCTCGGTGCATCTACCATGCACCGCGAGTCTCTGAAGTGGGGAGACGGAAAGGCGCTGTTACCAAGAGCACTTTATCTTCATGCAGCATGTCTGGAGAGATGAGCTGAAGTTTCTGAACACAAGTTTGAGAAAAACTGATCTAATAGAACAATTAGGGAGAAGAAGCTGGGTGAGGGGAAGGGCAGCAGACACCTCGTAGAGAAGAATGTCCAGAGGTCAGTGGGAAGCTTCTTCACTGTCAATCTGCAGGTGAACTGGGTCTGCTTATGATACAGATGGTACCCAACTTACAATGGTTTGACTTAGAATTTTTCAGCTTTACAAGGGTGCAAAAGCAATACGCATTCAGAAGAAACCGTACTTCAGGTTTGAATTTTCACCTTTTCCTCGGCTAGCGATATGCAGTAGGATACTCTCTCATGATGCTAGGCAGCGGCAATGAGATGCTTTTACTTAACGGTAGGATAATTTAAATGTTCTGAGCATGTTTAATAAGTTTGCTAAGCTATGCTGTTTGATAGGTCAGATGTATTAAGTGCAGTTTTGACATAACAATATATCCAACTTACGATGGGTTTATTGAGACATAATCCCATCGTCCGTCGAGAAGCATCAGTATGTGATTTGATGTGATGTGATACCATGCATAACAATAAGTATGCTTTTATCACGGATAGTTCTACAGAAATCCAGGAGGTCAAAAAATCACTCTCTTGGCAGTTTCTTCTCTGGGGGGAAGGAGTGAGTTTGTTAGCCCATTTGAGCATGATGATGGCCTGAGTCCCCGGATGGACAGCCTGTGAGGCAGCAGGCTGGCACCTACCACGCTAGAGGGGAAAGCAAGCACAGCACAGGACTGCAGAGGTTACTGCCAGTCAGGCTAGTGTGGCTTGCTATTTAGGAGGATCCGTGGGGCCAACATTAGAGGAGGAGAGGTGGCCATGAAAGATACAAAATGGCCAATTCTGATGAATGTGACAGGCATCAACCAGAGTGGCAAAGGTCTCTGTATATGTATACATACACAATTCCCCTAAGGTAGTTCAGACAAATTTGAGTGTAGCTGGAGTCTTTTCATTTGTTCAGGTGGAACCTGAACCAGAAAAATAGTAACAATTGTAGCTACCATTCATTAAGCCCTTAACCAGGTGCTAGACACTATATATGAATGATTTTATATTATTTAATATTCAGAGAACCCTGTGATGTAGATATTACTGTTATTTTGTTTTTATAGTTAACAACCAAGGCACAGTTCAGTTTATTTGCACAAGGTCAAAGAACTAGGAAGCCACAGATAAATAACAATTAAAGTAAGTTTTAAAATGTAATATAGCTCCTGCAAGTCCTGCGCTTCTCGCTTAAACCCTCCTCTGGTAACCTATTCTATCTCAAACCAATTTTTTTTAAACAGGCACAAGGTCAAAGGAACCTAACCCATCCTGTCTTTCTGTTCTCAAAATCGTTTGCTTAGAAACATACTACCTCCAAATTTAGTGGTTTAAAACAACCATTGAATTATTAATATATGCACCTCATGATTTCTTATGTCAGGACTTTGAGCAAGGCTCAGTTAGACAGCTCCTCTGTTTCATGAGGCATTTATAGCTGTCGCTCAGGGGTATTCAGCGGGCAGCTAAGGTGGGCCCAACGTGGTTGCACTCACTTGTCTGGCACATCGGCAGGGACAGCAGCTGGAAGGCTGGCTCAGCTCAGCCCCATCCTCGTTGTGCATTCTCAGGGCCTCTGCATGTGGTCTCTCCAGCCTGCAGTCGGCCTTCTCACGTGCCAGTTTAGTGCCACAGAGACTAAGAAAGAAGTGCCAGTCATCTTAAAAGTTAGGCTCAGAATCGACACAGCATCATTTCTGCCATACTGCAGCGGTCAAAAGTCAGAGTACAGCCCAGATGCAAGGGAGGGAAGACAGATCCACCTCTCTATGGCAGGCACTTCAGAAGACAGCTGCCCATCCTCAACCTGCCACACTCTCAACCTCGTCCGACCACGTGGGCTGTCTTTCAGTTCCTCACCGTTATTCCTCTTTCAGGGCTTGGTATGTGCCTATGCCAGGAGTGTTGGTGTCCTCCTGGCTCTTTCTTGTCATTAATTTCTCAGCTTAAATGTTACTTCCTCCTAGAACCCTTCTCCACACCATCCTGAGGAGTGCTCTTCTGGTCACCCAATCTAGCTCTCCGGTTACTTTCATAACATTATTGCCGTCACTGTGATATAATCTCTGTTTCTGTTTTTGTTTTGTTTTTCCTGCTTCCTCCAATTAGAATGGAAGACTTTGTCTATCCTGCTGGCTCCCTCATTCTAAGCACTTAAAACTATGCCTGGCATAAAGTAAGTCCTCAGTAAACATTTGTCAAGTGAAAATATAAAGTGGTGAACTGGGGTTCGAAAGTAGATCTGACTGACTTCAGAGCTAAAACCAAACTGTCTTTGTAACCCTTCAAATTCCAGGGAGATATGGTCAGTGTAGGCCGTAGGGCAAAGATAATACACAAAGAAGGCAGCTCATAGACACAAGAAGCGGTTCACCAGCAAAGAAGATGCAGTTACACCAAGTACATGCAAAATCCGTAGAGAATACTTCATTCCAGCAAAACCCAAACATTTCTTTGTATGACTTCATTTCAGCCAGTTTTGCTTTGACTTTTACTGATGAAACATCTCCAAGGTGCTATGTGGCCTTAAGGTCATTTGCAGCCCAGGTCTTTTTTCTAGCTTGGCTCTCTCACTTGGCTTTGCCAGGGCCACCCCACCAAGATTTTCCCCTGTCCACTCTGGAACTGGGCCACTGTCATGTTTGTGCTGAGGCTTTAGGGAAACATGGTTTATAAACACTTGTTTCCTCTGAGTCACTGCACAGACTTGTCCTTCAGCACAAACACTGCATTTGGTTTTGTAACTGTGGAAAGAGAGGGTGGGAGCCAAGGCTAACTGGGATTGGATTTGAAAGGAAAGGGGAAGTAAGAAAATTTAAATAGATTTTACTATATTAGTGAGAGTCACAAAGAAATGTTATTTGGGTTTCAGAGGTATTCACAAAGTTTCATCTTTATGTATTTATTTGCCTTAGAAACAAAATCTCACAAAGAAATTTCTTCGCCTTAAACTTCCATAAAAATGCTGGCAACATGGCAAAAGTTTTGCAGAACAATTTGAGAACAATTAAAACAGATATTACAGTTTTTTAAGTTTATATTAAATGTATTTTACTAAATAAAAAATAATTTTCCTTCTAATTTCCAGGCATTATTGACTATATTACCCTTGATTTTTTAAAATATATTTTATTGATTATGCTATTACAGTTGTCTCACTTCTTCTCCCCTTTATTGCCCTCCACCCTGCACCACCACTCCTACTATCACACCAGCATCCCCCACCTGAGTTCATGTCCATGGTTCATTCATATAAGTTCTTTGGCTCCTCCATTTCCTATGCTATTGTTAATCTCCCCCTGTCTATTTTTTAAAACATTTTATTCATTTATTTTTAGAGAGAGGGGAAGTGAGGGAGAACGAGAAGGAGAGAAGTATCAATGTGTGGCTGCCTCTCATGTGCCACCACTGGGGACCTAGTCTGCAACCTACGCATGTGCCCAGACTGGGAATTGAACCGGCAACGCTTTTGTTCACAGCCCACACTCAATCCACTGAGCTATGCCAGCCAGGGTTCCCCTGTCTATTTTATACCTACCATTTATGATTCTTATTCCCTGTAACCTTTACCCCATTCATCCCCCGCCCTCGCCCCACTAATAATCCTCCATATGATCTCCATTTCTGTGATTCTGTTCCTGTTCTAGTTCTTTGCTTAGTTTGTTTTGTTTTTGTTTTTAGGTTCAGTTGATATTTGTGAGTTTGTTGTCATTTTATTGTTCATAGTTTTGATCATCTTCTTTTTCTTAGGTAAGTCCCTTTAACATTTCATATAATAAGGGCTTGGTGATGATGAACTCCTTTAACTTGACCTTATCTGTGATAGCTTTGCTGGATAGAGCAATCCTGGATATAGGTCCTTGCCTGTCATGATTTTGAATACTTCTTTCCAGCCTCTTCTTGCCTGTAAGTTTTCTTGAGAGGAATCAGCTGATAGTCTTAAGGGAACTCCTTTGTAGGTAACTCTCCCCTTTTCTCTTGCTGCTTTTAAGACTCTCTGCTTATCTTTGATCTTGCATAACATGATTATGATGTGCCTTGGTGTGTGCTTCCTTGGTTCCAACTTCTTTGGGACTCTCTGAGCTTCCTTCCTGGACTTCCTGGAAGTCTATTTCCTTTGCCAGGTTGGGGAAGTTCTCCTTCATTATGTTTCCAAATAAGTTTTCAATTTCTTTCTCTTCCTGTTCTACTTCTGGCACCCCCATGATTTGGATGTTGGAATGTTTAAAATTATCCCAGAGGTTCTGACAGATCTCCTTATTTTTTTTTAATTCTTGTTACTTCATTCCGTTCTGGTTGAATGTTTATTTTTTTCCTTCTGCTCCAAATCATTACTTTGAGTCCTGGTTTCTTTCCCATCACTGTTGGTTCCTTTTACATTTTCCTTTACTTCACTTTGCATAGCTTTCACTTCTTTCTCTATTGCAACTGTACTCAATCAATCATTTCTGTGAGCATCCTGATTACCAATGTTTTGAACTCTGCATCTGATAGGTTGGTTATCTCTTCATCACTTAGTTCTATTTTTGGAGCTTTGATCTGTTCTTTAATTTGAGCTTTTTTTTTTTTTTTTTTTTTTTTTTTTTTTTTTTTTTTTTTTTTTTTTTTTTTTTTTTTTTTTTTTTTTTTTTTTTGTCTTGGCTTGACTATTACATAGTAAGGGACAGAGCCTTGGGTATTCTCTAGGGCCAGACAAGCCATGTCATTGTTTTGGTGCTGTATATGGGGGAGCGGTCTGAGAAAGAACAATGCCACTTGCCCTGCTCTCGGCTGGCTTTCAGTCACTTCATCTGCTACCCACAAGTAAATCTGGCCCTTCTGGTGCTGATTCCTGGGTCAGTGGGTTTGTGTACATTCTAGGACTCTGTGGGTCTCTCCAGTGAACTCTCCTGTGAGACTGGAACTTTCTCCCACTGCTGCAACCCCCACAGAGTTTTATGACCAGAGGTTTTGAGGCTTTATTTCCCCTTGCTGGAACTCTGGGTTGCCTGGTGTGTCTCACTCCCCAATTCTTCCTCCATATTTATCCTCACTGAAACATAGGAATGCCCAATCTGCCAGCTGTCTCGCCCACCCAGACCTCTAGCTGCCACCTTTCTGTGTGTTCTCTCTGCCCCGGCTACCTGTCTCTGCCCCTCCTACCAGTCTGGATGAATGTTTCTTCTTTAACTCCTTGGTTGTCGGACTTCCATACAGTTCAATTTTCTGGCAGTTCTGGTTATTTTTTGTTTTTAAGTTTGTTGTTGTCCTTCTTTTGGTTGTGCGAGGAGGCAAAGTGTATCTACCTACTCCTCTGTCTTGGCCAGAAGTCCACCTATTAGCTTTTATCATTACTACCAGTTTTCTATGAATTATACATTCTAGATCAAAAGAATCATTTATCTTCTGCCTTTTAAACATTTCAACCTCATGACTTAGTGACAGCCTTCTCATCTGTAGAATTGGGCTTGTAATAACAATACTTGCTGACAAAGAACTGAAAGTTATTATGAAACTCAGTTAAATTAAATCATGGATAAAAAATATGATTCCTAATTCAGTCATCAACCACTTAACTTTGTGTAAATTATAATCATTAAGCTCAGACATTTAAGGAACATTGGTTAGGTGCAGAGTTCAATGCCTGGCAGTGGGACTATAGAGATACAAATCGCAATCCCTGACTTCAAGAGGATTATAAGTCAGTACAGAACTAGATATGAGTCCTCTGAACCATGGGTTCCTCACTAGTAATTCAGAGTGCTATATATCAAAAAACAAAATTATATGCCTGGAATAGAGTTCAAGTACTACAAATAAATTTTATAACAGATTTTGTCAGTGTCCTGCCCAGGCTGCTCCTCACAACCTCCAACTGCCATGAAGAATTCTGCTCCCAATTACAATTTGTGTGTGTGGGTGGAGGGTAGTGTAACACACTACCAATCAATCCTCATACACCAACTGGGTATCCCACAGTGCAACTCCATTCTGACTCTATCTACCTGAAGATAGCACCAGATCCCATAGGTTAAGGGCTCAGTCCTACAAGATTGCTTCCCCCACCACAACTTCAGACAGCACTTAACAAATTCAGGTTGTCACCTGTGCTTCTGATCGACCAGCTATAGACAGGAGGTTCCAATGACCTCCTTCTTGGGTTCAACTGACTTGCTAGAGCGGCTCACAGAACTCAGAGAAACATTTTGTTTACCAGATTATCAGTTTATTATAAAGAATTTAACTCAAGAATGCCAAGATGGAAGAGATGCACAGGGCCAGGAATGTGGAAGGGGGCACAGAGCTTCCGTGCTCTGAGGGCACCATACTCCCAAATCTCCAAATGTTCACCAACTTGAAAACTCTCTGCATCCCATAACTTTTGGGTTTTAACGGAGGCTTGGTTGATTAAATCACTGGCCACTGGAGACTGATTTGATCTCTAGGCCCCCCCCCACTTCCCCTCTCCAGAAGTGGGGTGAGACTCAAAGTTCCAATCCTCTAATCACGATTTCCCTGGTTTCCCTGGTGACCAGCCTCCAGCCTCCATTCTTAGGTTCCTTAGGTACTTTCCAAAAGTCATCTCATAAACATAAGAAAAAAGATACCTTTATCACTCTCATCACTTAGGAAATTCCAATGATTTTATTATCTCATTGCCAGAAATAAGAGGAAAACCAAATATATATTTCTTACAAATCACACAATCAGGGCTAAGAGTTTTTTCAGAAGCCTGCACACTCAACTGTCTCTCTCTCTCTCTCACACACACACACACACACACACACACACACACACACACTCACATAGACATGGCAGACAGCAAGTATCAGGATCTCCCCAGCAGTCTTCAAACTTCAATCAATCACTTTGTGAGCTGGCTTAATAACACCCCCTTTCTCTTGACTGCCTTCCCTTTCCTCTTTTCCCTGCTGGCGTATCATGCATGGAATCCCCTCTCAAATAAAGTATTTGCACTTGAATCCTTGTCTTCAGGAAATACTTGGGAAAAAACCCACACTAAGATAGTTTTATTCCTTACAAAGTCTGAGTTATAATGCCCAGATAAGCTAACTAGCTTTGCACAAAATAAAAACTCTGTTTCATTACCGTATCTATCTTATTAATCTTATTGCTCTACCATATAAATATCTAAAATATAGTAAACAGCCATGGCTGGTGTAGCACAATGGATTGAGTGCCAGCCTGCAAACTGAAAGGTTGCTTGCTGGCTTGATTCCCCGTCAGGGCATATGCCTGGGTTGCAGGCAGACCACGTCCCCAGTTGGAGGCATGAGAGAGGCAACTGATCGATGTGTCTCTTGCATACTGATGTTTCTCTCCCTCCCTTCCCCCTCTTTAAAAAAAAGTAAAGAAACAAAATAAATAAAATATAGTAAGCAAATTTATATTTGTTCAAGTTCTTCAATATATACTGCATCATTTAATATAAACAAATAGCCCTAAGATATGGAGAAAATTGAGACTGGAAGATTTGTAATAGAACTGTACCTTAAACCAAAGCTCTTCACAGCAATGTGCTCTTCCCATTTCCCCCAGACTGCTAGACGAGATAATCCATGCGGTTGAGAGCAGAATGCTCTGCATTCCTGGGAAAGTGACTCTCAGTGCATGTTTTGTTAGGGTGAGGGGTACCATCTTTGTATAAAATGTGAAATTTTCAAACTGTTCTTTCTGCATGAGAACTGTCATCACTTAACACCTCCAGAAAGGGCATAAGTGGCAGTGTTCTGAGGAAAGGCAGTAAGCGAACACAGAGTATAGTAGAACGATATCCCAACCCCGCACCAGGTTCGTTATGCTCATTGCCAATGGAAAGATGTCTCTCAATGCCAGAGACTGGTGAAAAGGAAAGGAATTGTTTATTTTCAAGTTATACAGGCTTAGAGTAACGACTTAAGGTCTCATTTAAAATACTAGAGTTCTCTAGAATACCCTCAAATGCACACAGTCCTTCCTTCTCCCCCTGCCCAGTCCAGGGTACCGTGTCTCAGGGAAAGAAATAGAAGTCCGTGATTCGGGCTCCCAGCACCATCAGCTGTGTCGTCACCACGATCTTCAGTTAATCCAAAACCACGTGGCACCTTCTCATGGCCCACCAGCAAGAGTCCTTTCACCCCTTTCTTCCAGGCAAAGTGTCTCCTGCTTCCTAGGCCATGTGGCAAAAAGAGCCACCCAAAGCCACATGGTTCTCCCCTCTCTGTCTCTCAGGCCGAGGGGTCCCCACTCCTCCAAAGCCTTGTGGTCCAGAGCCCTTCCTACAGCGTCTCTCCTGCATTCTTCCGAACTGCTAAGAGAGAGCTCGGCATCGCTGCTACATCTTGCTTCCTAGCATCCTAAGCTGCGTGGCAAAGGGAGCCCCAAAGCTGCAGGGTTCTCCCCTCTCACCAAAAGCAGTGTGTTCCTCCTTTCCCAGTTACATCTTGTGTGGTAGTCACTTCCATCCCCCTGGCTCAAAGCATGGCCACAGCTATTTAACATATCTATGAAACCAATTAAAGGTTATAGATATGTTAAATGCCATGCCAGAGGTTAGCTGCAAAGCTGCTGCTATACAAAACAGCCCTGAATGGCCCTGCTCCCTGTGCCCCACCCCCCAGCTCGGACTTGTGGGGGTGTGGACATCCTATATATATTTTTCTAATATTTCCTGGACACCTTGAGTTCTGGACCTCATTACAAATCCCTATTTGGGCCCACTTCTTGGCTGCACCCTGTTACAGCTTGATAGGTCAACTCTTAGGGCCTTACATCAGAGGCACTGAAGGTTTAAAAATGCGGATGAACTTGGCAGCAGCGAGATATCAGGAAACAGTGCAATTCCTGATTCCTCCAGCATTCTCCTTTCTCTTCTGTAGAAAGCTGTAGTTTCTTCTTCATCAAGCAAGACTGGTAATATCAGCCTCTGATAGGGCGGGCAGCACAGCTATTAACTTGCCATCGTTATACAAAGTATCTTAAGTGCTGTATCATCCACTTCCTTCCCCCAATCAAGGTTGGTAAGAATATTTCAGGTGACCCCTGCTCTGCACCTATTTACAAAACCAGTGGTTGGACCCAGTAGTAGGAATTCCAGGTAGAGGTACACTCAAGTGGGTGGGGAAAATCAGCTCTAAAAACCAAAATTCCATTCAGGAGCTGGGAGAGGTGAACAGGGTCTGGCCTGGAAAAGGAGGCTCGCCGTGAACTCCACTGATCATCAAAACTAGATTCGGCCCCAGTGGGAAAATGAATTGTGAAGCAGGAAACCAAAGCATATACCTGGTTTCTGTGGTAAGACCCGTGTAGGAGGCCTCCAGGGAAGGCTGGGACTATGGCCAAGTGCCCAGAGCTTGCTTCAGGTGTAACAGTGGATGGGTCAATGTAACACATTTAATGCTAGGTTACAAAACTTGGATGAGAAGGGATATGGGAGAGTGAGTAGGAAGTCTCCTAATATACACTTTACCTTAGCCTGGATTGTTTCAGGAATCTCTGCAGAGATGAGCTGTTATGTTGATTACAGTGAGTACAACAGAGGAACGTATGCTGTGGTCCCTGCCCTGAAGGAGCCGGCAATCCTATTAGAGAGTCAAGTGAGGAAGCAACTACAGAGTCAATAACAATATCAAAGGACTTCATAACTGATGGACAAAATATAAAATCCAACAGCTGGTGATGGATTAGTTTGGGCTGTGTAACTGCATGTGGCTTCATTAAGAAATGGTCCTTTAGATTGGGCAGGCTTGGAAGCAGCCACAAAGTAAATGACAGCTACACTAAATAGCCCTATTTACATAAAGACCTTTGGAAAAGTAATTTTATTTGGCTCCCTAATGTTTCCTATAAATATGAAGGAACCCAGGTGCTCCCACCACAGCTTCCTAAGGATTTTGAAATAGGCATAAATGGTATGCAGAATATCATTTAATATTTACCCTGTCTCTCCACCGTCTCCTCTCCTAAGAACTGAGGAGAACTGCAAAGGAATGTAGACTCTGAAGCCTTCTGGACTTGGCCTCAGACTGCTGTGCTGGGGTGTCTTATTGATTACATAGGAAAAATTCACAGGATGCACTCTGGAACAGCTCTTTGAGAACGGAGGTGGTGAGAATGCTATTGCCAGTACCAACGAGAACACTTGGTACTTGGAATTTGCCAACAATGTAGCAGATCCTTTTCACTTTCGTCATCTAAGCCACCCCAAGGCCTCGACAGAGTAGCATGAGTAAATGGAACCCTAGGGGAAGGTAAACATGCCAGAGGTTCTGAAGTTGCAGGGATCAGAAATTAAATTTCTGCTCAGCTAGGTGCCCAAGGTCTCAGCAAATTGCACAAGGTCCCTGTAAACTAAGAAAAATATTTACATCTCAGGCTAATTAGAAAAATTAATTGAGATAAATGTCAGGTAGATGTTATGGAGCAGTTCCAATGTTCCAGACTTGGAATTAGATGCTAAGAATACAAAAATGAATTCATTCATTCACTCATGCATTCAGAAAATATTTACTGAGCACTTACTATTAGTCTAATGAATAAAATGAAGCTCCAGAGCATGTTCTATTGAAGCAGATAGGCAAAAACAAATACACAAACAAAAAAAAGCACTCAACCCAACAAATATGTATAATGTACTCATAGCATGATCAATCAATGCTATTAAGAAAAATAGGGCAAGACAGGGGTCAGAGACTGAAGGGAAGACTACTCTCGATAGAGTGGCCAAGCAAGACCTCTCTGAGGAGGTAGCATTTAAGCAGAATCTAGAGTGAAGTGAAGGAGCAAGCTAAGTGGCTGGCTATCTGGTAGAAGAGAATTCCAGCAGAGGGGAGAGAAGGTGTGAAGGCTTGTGGTGAGAGCACATTTGGCACATTCAAGGAAAAGCTGCCCTTGTGGTTGAAACATAGTAAGCAAAAGTGAGCATGGCAGGAAATGGGGTCAGAGAACTGGGTAAGGGCCAGATTGCATCAGGTCTTAGAGGTATTGGGAAGATGTTTACATTTTGTTCTGAATGTTGTGGGAAACCACTAGAGAATTTTGACCGGGCAAGTGACTAGAATTGCATTTGTATGTTCAAAGGATCACTTAACTGTTGCCTGTAGGATAGATTGGAGAGGAGGATGGAAGCAGAAAGAGTTAGAGTAGGTTAAAAGACAGCATGGTGACCAGGATTGGAAGGCAGTGACAGAGGTGTTGGGCAGTGATTGGATTTGAGATAGAATTTGAAGATAAAATTAATAGAATTTTCTGCTATATTGCATGTAGGTGTAAGAGGAGAGAAGTTAGAAAAGGACTACCAAGCTTTTTGGTCTGAGTGATTGGATGAACATTAACATCATTCATTGTGATTGGGAAGAAATTGTTTAAAAGAAAAGGAAGTCAGAAGTTCAGTTTTATACAGGCTGCATTTAAGACACCAAGTAGAAATGTCTAGTAGGCATCTGGATAAGTGACCAGGTAGTTCTGGGGAGGGTAGTTCTGGGTAGTTCTGAATCATGTTGATGATATAAATTGGGAGCCAGAAGGGTATGGATGGCATTTAAAAGTATGACTGGGGGAGCTCATCTAAAAGTTAGTATAAATGGAGAAGAGAAGAAGTGCACAAATCAAGTCCAATGGAACTCCACTATTTAGAATTTGGGAGAAGAAAAGGAAGAGACAAAGAGGAATAAATCTCACACTCAAAGAGCTCACCAGGATATAAAGCAACTAGCAACATCCCTGGGACATATCAGATAATCAACAAGCACTGCTTTTCCTTTTTTCACCCTTGGTGGAGTTAGTGGACTTTAAGTAGAAACAGGTGGCCATGTGAATTAAAATGACAACAACATCTATTTCTCACAAGGCATACCTGTGCTTTAGGGGAAGGAAGTCTCTGTGCCCTGTTAAGAACTACTCTCCTTATCTTCTACGGAGCACTTCCCTGAGCAGTCCGATAGTTGACAGTCACAGTCAGACTGCTTGCTGCTCAGCAATAGATAACTAATATTCACAATCATGTCAGCCCAAATCTTGTTAAAGAATGGCAGGTAAAAGTTGTCAACAGTACTCTGAATATATGGGTAGCTAAAGGAAAGAACACTGAACTAGTAAAAGTAGCCTGGATTCTGGTCCAGCTTGGCCATGAGGTAGTGGTTTCATAGGCCTAATTTCACACGTTAGTCTCTACCTTCTTCATCTCTAATGAAAATAATAGTCTCTGGGAAGCTTCTAGCTCTCTGATTTCTTATTCTGTGAAGGCTAATTTGATGCCTGGAGTTAAGATGAATTGTTTCCTGATCAGAACAGCATGTGCAGACTTGAACATTTTCTGTCCCTGAGGCTTAGCAGTAAGCACTTCTTTGTCATGGGCCAACCAGTCTTAAAATCTATGGATGCATTGGATAAAATTACCTCCTCCAACCAGCTTACTTAAAATTCCACAATTAAGAACTGATTCCTTGGCTTGTCTAATATTAAAATTTGCATTCTAGCAAAATCACTTGTATTAGCTTCCTATTGTTACTGTAACAAGTTGCCGCAGACTTAAAGGCTTGAGAATCACACAACTTTATTATCTTATAGTTCTAGAGGTCAGAAGTCCAAAATTAGTCTCAGTGTGCTAAAATCAAGGTGTCAGTCAAGCTGCGTTCCTTCTGGAGGGCTTAGGGGAGAATCGATTTCCTTGTCTTCCCAAGCTTCTAAAAGGCCCCTGCATTCCTTGCTCCTGGGTCCACATTATTCCAACTTCTGCTTCTGTCCTCACGTCTCTCTCTCTGACTGCTACCCTCCTGCCACCCTCTTACAAGGACGCTTGGGTTACATTGGACCCACTCTTATAATCCAGGATAATTACCCCATGTTAAGATCCTTAACATCTGCATGTAAAACAACATATTCATAAATTCTGGGAATTAGGATGTGAACATTTTGGAGGAGGCCACTTTCCAGCCTGCTTCATTCAAACTCATACACTGCAGGCAATTTTTCTGTTGATCTAAATTAGGCAAACCCTAGCCAAGATTTTGAAGTTAACCAAAGGAAGCCTTTACTACACCAAAATATATTCATAAAGTCTATACAATTTAATCATAAGACAGCTCCCTCAGGCTTTCACACAATTAAGTTCAATGAGTAAAGATAAAACATTTAACAGCAAAAAGACAGATGTCTGGGAGGCAGGCCCTCACCAGTGAATCTGCTAACACCGTGTACTTGGACTTCCAGCCTCTAGAACTACGATAAATAAATGTTTGTTTACAAGCCACCCAGTCTGTGATATTTTGTAACTGTACCCTGAGCAGACTAAGACAATGTATTTTGTCTTCCTTAGGAGAAATTCTACCATTCGTTAACCCTGATGAGTTTTCTCATATTCTTTAGCCAATCTGCCTCAATCAGGCCACCGCCTTGCCAGCAATCACCAGGTCAGCTTAGGATATTTTACCTCCCAGTTTCAGTCCTCCATCTTTAAAATGGGAATAATTAATAGTAACTATTCAATGAGGCTGTAGAGCTTAAATGAATTAACAAAGCTAAATAACTTATAGTAATGCTTAGCAATAGTAAATATTCAATAAATATTAATTATTATTTGTACAGTGAAGATGCTGGAAGAGAAAAGATAGAATATTTAGTGTGTATATTACTACTAAATACTCTGAGGAATATCAGGAAGTCTAAAAATTAGTTCCTACCCTGTAAAAGACTTCCTATCTAAGAAGTATATGACAAGCACATAAACAACTGTAATACAAGGCAAAACACGGTCGAGCTGTCTGAACTACACAGCATTGAGCAGGAAGAAGAACATAAGAAAGACTACTACTATCAGATGTAGGTTTTAAGGAAAATGTCAGGGGAAGCAAGAGAAAGGATACAAGGATGGCATTAGGAATTTAAGCCTAGGTAACTAAGTAAAATGAAGGAGTTGCCATCAACCTAGCCATGGAGGTCAGGATGGTGGTGAGGGGTGAGGGCTGGTCTCAGGCACGTAATGAGTGCAGGTCAATATTTATTCTAGAATATCTAGCTCAGGATACCCAGGAAGTAGTTGGAAATGAAACATGCATTTGGAGACAAAAAGAGAAGCTACGTTGGGGAAATAAATGTGAAAGTTGTTTCTACAGAGATAGTAGTTGATACTTTAGAAGTAGTTGAAATCATTAAAAGTAAGAAGATTTAAGAAGCAGACCAAAGAAAGAACTTCTAAAACATAGGAAACAAGCGAAGAAAAAAGGAGTAGTCAGAAAAATAGGGATATCAGCACGATGAATATCAAAAAAGCTAAGGAGGAGTTTCAAAATTAGAGAAGGTCAGCACTATGCACAATTTTCAGTTAGTAATGTGAACACATATTTAGAAGAGACGCTCACAATTATAGAATATTTCGACCCTTCAGAAGCAGTAGATGAAATAACCTCAAGAGCATTGACAATAGTAAAATAATTAAGAAGTTAAGACTTTTGAAAATTCATTACCTTTGTTTTTAATATAATGCACTTCATTGTAAGTTTACGTAATTGAATTTTTAATAATGGTCATGTTTAACAAGCTGAAATAATTTGTAAAAATATAATGCTGGCAATTGTAAGCCAGAAAGAGCCTGCTGCAGCATACCAATTATCTGACTTAAAGGTTCACAAGTGCATTCAATAATTCATTCACTCATTCACATTTAGCTCAGCCCTGCACCTTGCTAGGCCTTGAACTTGGGAAGATAAATGTAAATAAGAGACGATCTTTATTCTCAACTCAGGTAAATAGGGGAGACATACTTGCAAATGCTAGAAATAGTGTAATGAGTGCTGCAATAAAAGTATGTGCTGGTCTGACAAGAGCACAGAAGACAGAATAACCAGTCCTGCTGCGTTGAGAAGAAAGCCATATTCGTTAGCATGACTAAGACCTTTATGAGCCGATCGCTCCTGACCTCAGCTCCCATGATGTTCCTCTTTGCTGGTAGGAAAACATGCTGATTAAGGACATCAGCTATGCAGTCAGGTGGACTTGGGTCCAAATACAGGTCTGCTACTTATCAGTATTCAATTACTAAGTAATCTTCATCTTCAAAATGGGGCTCATAACACTTCCCTCACAGGTTTTTGTGAAGCTTGATGGAGATGATGTCTATAAAACATTTAGCAAATACTCCATCCCTAGCTTGTCATGAATTGTAGCCTGTGCTCTTATTTTATTGGTCCCCACTATGTTTAAATGAAAATGAAGCCCTTATGATTTTCTGTGCACAACATGCTTCTCCAGTATCTTTGCCTGGTGAATTCCTGCTCGTTCTTCAAATTTAATGCTAACCTGGTCTCTTTTGTCAAGAGTTAGTCATTCTCTTCTCTGCATCAGCGGCACACCAAGTGAATGTCTCACTGCAGCAGTGATCACAGCGTGACTATGAACTGAGGATCCCTTGAGGTTGGGGACCATGTGTCATTTCTCTCGTTCTCCTCAATGTCTAACGCAAAGTAGATACAAGATAAATGTTTAATTAGTGAGCATCTTTAATAGGAAAATATAAAAATTTAAATGAAGAAGGAAAGATTTAACATTCTAGAGACTTTGAATTTCTAAAATGTTGCCATTTGACCAGTAATTCTAACTCTAGGAGTTAATTAGGAAATAATCCTAACTAAGACGTAAAAGGGTTATAATATTACAAACGATAATAAAGAAAAGACGCTAAGTGTCTAATAATAGAGCAATGATTAAGATTGAAAATATGTATAACTACTCGACAAGATATTATGAAATCATTAAATATGGTGGGTATAAAAAATATACAATGACAAGGGGACATGCCAATGACATAAACTTGAGTGAAAAAAGAGTACAAAAGCAGAAGTATTATCCAAATGTACACATACATACATACAAACACACATATGTACATAGAGAAAAGACTAAAAGAAAATATACGAAACTGCTGAACAGAGATTGGGTGAGAGTACAGGGATTATAAGTGTTTAGTGGTTTATTTCCTTTACTGGAGAAAGGACTATTTCAAAATTCATCTTCTGCATTTCTATAAATAATGTAGTGTATTTACAAAGTTTTTGAATTATAACGTGCTGTCAACATGGTTTCCTGAACTTCTCCCAGGAATGTTCAGCAGGCCCAAGGGCAAGACAGAGCAGCCTGGTAGTTGGGCTTTGTCAGACGTGAAGAGATTTTCAGATTCTAATTAAAGCGATCACAGGTTTGGCCCACAGTGCAGTCCAGTCTGGGTAAAGAAGTACTGCATATAAGTCTTTTGCCCATTTTTTAATTGGGTTTTTTGTCTTCTTGGAGTGGAGTCGTATGAGTTCTTTATATATTTTGGAGATCAAACCGTTGTCTGAGGTATCATTGGCAAATATGTTTTCCCATGCGGTTGGTTCTCTTTTTATTTTAATACTGTTTTCTTTAGCCATGCAGAAGCTTTTCATTTTGATGAGGTCCCATTTGTTTATTCTTTCCTTTATGTCCCTTGCTCTAGGGGACATATCAGTAAAGATGTTGCTGTGTGGAATGTCTGAGATTTTCCTACATGCGACAGCTTGGATGGGACTGGAGAGCATTATGCTAAGTGAAATAAGCCAGGCGGTGAGAGACAAATGCCATATGATCTCACCTTTAACTGGAACATAATCAACAAAAGAAAAAAACAAGGAAAACATAACCAGAGACATTGAAATGAAGAACAATCTAACAATAGCCAGAGGGAAGGGGGGAGGGGACAATGGGGAGAAGGGTTTTCAGGAACCACTACAGAGGACACATGGACAGAACCAAGGAGGAGGGAGGAGGCAGGGGAGGGAGGTGGGGTTGGAGAGGGTGGGAGGAGAGGAGGGGAGAGGATGCAGACAGCTGTAATTGAACAACAATAAAGTAATAAAGTAAATAAATAAATAAATAAATAAAATTATTTGAAATAAAATTCTGAACCTACTAACAACAACAAAAAAAAAAGGAAGAAGAAGTACTGCATATAAAAACCACAATAGGGTCATAATCTAAGAAAATGTAATCAGAGAGGAGAATTTCAAAGATTTATAACTTGAAAATAAAGTCACTCTGAAAGCCAGACTAAAGTAAATAGATAACTTGTTTGGCCTTATTTTTAGGCACTATTCTAATAAGCTAATTTATCTGGTTTCCCAGCCCACAGGCAGATTCAAGCGGTTAGTTGAAGGAGGAATAGTAAACCAAGTTGCATGATTCAAGCTGAAGAATACAGGTTCTCTAGCAATGAGAAACAGGAGCCAACTCTACGAAGGTGGAAGCCACAAAGTCCTAGAAAGTACTGCAAACAAACAGGGACCTTAGGCAGGGGCAAGTGATATACACCTACAGCACAAAAGACACCACTGTATTACAGCACAAAACGAATTTTAGTACAGTAATTTGTACTTGAAACAATAATTCCTATATCACAATATGAACCCAATATATTCTTTTAAAAATTGTCAAACTAAATAAGAAAATGTATGTGAAAGCACTTTGTGATGTGTAAAATTATACACAATTGGTCAATTATTATTTTAATACTCTCAGCATATGAGGATAGCGATATACACAATGCATTTTTTTAGATTTAATTTTTTTATGTGAAGATAATTTTTATTAGTTTATTGTTCTTCAATTACAGTTGTCTGCATTTTCTCCCCTCCCCTCCTCCCCATCCCACCCAACCCCACCTCCCTCCCTTGCTTCTACCCTCCCCCTTGCTTTTGTCCATGTGTCCTTTATAGTAGTTCTTGAAAACCCTTCTCCCCACAGTTCCCTCCCCACTCCCCTATGGCTATTGTTACACAATGCATTTTTATATTCTCCTATCCAAGCCAGTTAATTTTTTAATTGGCACTTAAAAGTATAATTTTAATTTATCTGAAAATTTTATTTATGTAGAATGCTTCATTTTCTAACAGTGCTGAATAAAAAAAGACATTATTTTTCCACTGGAATGATGTCTCATAACTTAGAATGAATGAGTTATTCAGATTCTTTCTGGAGCAAATTGAGAGAGAAAGAGAGAGAGAAGAAGAAACACAATAGCTCAGGGCACCTAGGGGAGGGGATGCCACCGATGTGGGAAGAAGGAGCAGAAAGAGGCAATAGAGTTGTCTAAAATAAACTTTCCTTACTTCCCACTTTTGCTAAGTGTTGGCCAGTGACTGGTTACCAGGCTGCATGCCAAATTCCAAAAGGACAAGTAAATAAACAGTTAATGGGAATTATTCTGCAAATTTGCACAGGCCCACCCACACGAGTACTAAATAAAACTTTCTCTAACTGAAATCAGGTGGCAGGCAAATAAGAATTGCTTTCCTCATCTAGGTGTCCTTACTGTGATTCTGGATCTGGGGAGCATTTGGTTGCCAAGGAAGCAAATAGTTAATTTGAGCCCTTTTTTCTTCCTTTTAAGTCAGATCCAACCCTGAAAATGGCAACTCTACTTGTTGTCCTTGAAGAATAGCTACAGATAGTGGTGTGGTCAGATTTATGCTTGTAGAAAAAACAAGCCTACATTCCCTGAAATGTCTTAACTTTGACCAGCATGAACTGGATTTTATTGCTGTTTGATTTCCACAGGGCCATGCGCCTGACTGCACAAGGGAATAGACAGTGCTCAGAATGAATATTGAAATACCAAATCATTATTTGCTCTGGGGGACTTCCAGGGTTGCCTGCTGCCTGGGTTTTAGGGTAGCCGAATAAATGGTTCCTATTTTAAAGACACAGAGTAAAAGAATTCTCCATAATCCTTTCCAGAAAGAACAAAATGAAGCCATGGAAAACAGTAATGAATCAAAATAATATGTGTGATGAGAAGAGTATTGTGTGTGTGTGTGTGTGTGTGTGTGTGTGTGTGTGTGTGTGTGTGAGATCAAAAAGTTGCTGGTGAGGCCCTGGGACCAATCATTCTAAGCAGATCCCTCACTTGCCCTGCACAACATTTGTATGCAGATGAACTTGGTTGAAAAGGAATGTAAAGGGCAATTTTGAAAGGGAGCAGGGAGTACATTAGCAGGCCTACCAACAACCTCCAACCACCTCTCTGAGTAGGTTGAGCAGAAGGGGAGAAAGGAGAACTGACTGCATAGAGCACATGCCTGTTTTAATGCTCACAGCATCTGAGCAGGTGCTCTGGGAATGCCTAAGTTACCACAGGCAGGGCCAGCTAGGCATCTGATCAGGAGAATGGGCTAAGGCTTCCCCAGGCACTTCTGTGAAGGCTGGCAGTTCTAAAGGTCATCCCATTAACATGGGGAGTTAATACAGGGGCTGGTGGTGATTCTCCCTAGGGTAATGACAGACAAAGACCAATCGTGATTGTTGGGATCCGCCACTCCACAGTGATGAAAAATGGTAGTTTTCTTGGAATACGATTACTTGGGGGGATAAATATTACAAAGAAATCAATTTTCCCCTTGGAGGAGATATGCTCACCATTCCCAGTAAAAGGCCCTTACCTGAAGTGGGTCCCAAACTCCTATTAGGAGTAAATACCCTGTTTTACCGTCAGGAAGTAGCATTTCACTTAATTATAAAAGTACACCATAAAACATGTTTTAAAAATAGGGCTCCCTTATCCAGCCCCCTTCCCTTGAACTCTAAATGCATAGGGGTGTGGGCCCTTGGACAGGGCCAGACTGGAACGCTAGGTCAGAGTACAGCAGTCACCATAAGAAAGATGGGACCCCTGATTTGAGTGAAAGCTAACTCTGGAGTTTCCTGTAACCATGGTAACCAGATCAGAACCACATATTAATCATAATCAAAAGCAATTGGCAGTTTGCCTAGGTATCACTTAGAAGCATTAGCTTCCTAAGGTGAGTGCTGCAAATAGAGTCTGCAGAGTGATGGTTCTGGAGTAGGCACACAGTTTGGCACCCCCATCTGTTCTCCCAGAGAAAACTACTTCACTGGCCTGCAGCAGTGCTGGAGGTTACACCAGGGGATGCAGATAAAGTATTATTTGAGAGTAGGGAGCAGAGTACATTGCAGGCATTGATTTCTGGAATTCTGTGCCTCTTTCTTATCAAATGTATTCCAATTTTGGATTCCTATTTCCCTAGTATGGCCTTTATTGTAATCCTGTTGCACAACTTCAATACGATGTGGCCATTTCTTCCATGAGTAATATCAGGGTACGCCCAGAACCATCTGAGGACAAGGCATTGCCTTCACATGGAACATGTGGGGTTTCAGAGGCTCTACTATGGGAGTTTACAGATCCCCAATCAGTTTAGGATCATCAGCAAGATAAGTTGAACAGAACACAAGTTTTAGCTTCAAAAGACTTGAGTTCAAGCCTAAATTCAACTCACTTCCTGCATAATTTTGGACAACTTGTCCCAGGCTCAGTTACTCCATCTCTCAAATGAGGATAATCAATTTCCACTGATGACTTCACAGGATTTAATGAGATATTGTATGCCCCATCAGAAGAGATCAGAAATAATCTCTTTCTTCTGTGCCCTCATAGCTCATTTTATTTACATCTAAGACACCAGGCACTCTGGCTCTTATTAACAGTTTTATGTAAGTCTATCTCATTCAATTGTGAGCTCTTCGAAAGCAGGAATACTGCTTTACAATAATTGCCTTGTATCACCAAACCTGAACCGAGTTCCTTTATATGGATTAGCACTTCATGTAACTTGTATTATAAGGAGTTCAATAAATATATGTTTAACTAAATTTAATTCAACTAAGTTGAAATTGAATTGAATTTACTGCCCTATTTGCCCCTCAACTACCACTTCCTAATTGAGAGTATCCGGACTGGGCAGTGTTGGACAGCTTGGACAAGGGGGAACCTGAGCAGATTCCAGATTTGGGGGTAGGGTTGAAGCCGCAAAGCACAGCATTGAAGAAGTTGTGTCTGTCATGATTTTCTGTACAGGCTGAGGGTGTGCAGTTAAATCCAAACATTTGAGCCATGTTTCTGATACCACTACTGCTCTTCTTACTTTGCAGAGATGACCCTTTCAAGAATTTCACTTCCCTAATTTGTTTCTTTACTTCTAGATCCAAGATGCTTTCTCTAAGAAAAACCTGCACCCCATTGGATAAGAGAAGAAAGGTTGCAAATGACTTTGAAGGTGATAAGTGAATTTGATTTTCCTCTTAAAATTTATTTTTGTATTATGAAGTTTTAATGAAGATATCTGCCCTTTATCTTTAACAGGTGAATTAATGAGATAAAATATTGAAAAGAGTATTTGGAAACTTCCAAAGATCATATCAAGTTAAGCTGTTTTGAGAAAAAAAATGTAGCATGGCTTCAGTTCCCTCTGTTCAATCACTGTTAACTTAAGGAATGTGTAAACTTGGATTCAGGTCCTGGAGCCAGCTCCTGTGTCCAGCTGTCAGAAATGTCATTGCTGTGTCAGGTGGTTTGGTGGGGTCATCCTCCATACCCAAGATCTCTTCTGCATAGCCTGGGCCCCCCATTACTTGGAACTTTGCTGGCCTCATACCAATTATGCTCTCAAGCATAGGACAAATCTAAAGTTCCTCCAGGTGTTTCCAGAGGTCAGCCATTTTTGACTTTGCAATCATGTTATACTTCATAACTTCTATGAGCATTGTTTTTTTGGGCAGCATCACTCCAGGAAATGAAGAACGCCCTGGTTGAAAATGAGTCCTGCAGTGTTTTCTGCTAACAGGGTAGTTGATGCTTTAGTAGTAGCTGGCACTACAAGCTTTGCAACATAAGAAAGTCAGTCTTTCAAAAACAGGAGTCATAAAAGAGCAAATACTTCTATAGTACTTTCTGTGTGCCAAGCACCATCCTAAAGTATTTCTGTCATATATATTTAGTGGATTCCTATTATTACCTTACAAGGTAGGCATTTTTATTAGCCCAGTCTGACAGATGATGAGCTTGGGCACAGAGAAATAATTGCCCTTCCCAAGGTCACAGAGCTGTGCAGTAGTAGTGTCACCATCTGAACCCAGACAGTAAGTTCCAGACTCTTAATTACTAAGATGTTCAAAAAAGGAGGCATAGAAAAGCAAAGGCACAAATCCCTAAATCTCACTATAGCAAATAATTTCAACTATTTTTCTTTCATCAAGACTCTTGCAAAGTGTGAAGTTTTGTCACCAAAATTTTTTCTCCAACCATCTTTCTGGTGATAATCAGCAATCAACTGGCCAAAATGGAAAAGATAAATAATTCCTTCCTCTCTCCCTTTTCTCTTTCCTCCCTTCCCTTATTTATTTACTGAAGACTAATAGTTACTAGGAATTGACTTCAGGTTGGAATATAAGCATAAATTATATCCACAGAGTTCACAATCTATATGGGACAACAGACATATAAATAGTAAGTCAAAGTATATTAGAGTAGAAATATAAAGAAAATTGTTCTTTGCAAGAGCATTGAGGAAGAATGGTTAATTATGCCTGGAGTTTCAGGAAGACAGAAAGAGAAAGAGAAAAAACAAGGAAGAAGTCCAAACACAGCTATTGATTAACTCTCAATAATTGAAAGGACTTTCAAGTCAGTAAGTGTTTATACAGAATCTAATATGAATCTAGCATTATATTAGGGGCCAAAAAAATTTAAAAGATAATATGACAAGATCTCTACTTTAAAAAATATACAATTTTATTGAGAGGATAAAAGTTATACTCATAAAATTATTAGAAGTCTATTATAAAGTGCCAAATGCCTCATGTACATAAGAAATGCAATAGAAAATAAGAGAAGGGAGCTATAAGTATAGAATTAAGCAATGGAAGGGAGGAATAAATATGGAATTACATGGAGATAGGACCTCACTATATGTGTTCTGTGTACTAGCCTTATCATAGCTCCACCTTATTGACCCACTTTTATTTTCCCTTAGGTAGAATTTCTCCTTTTTAAAATTTTGTTATTTATTTTATAAGCCAATTTAAATCCTTTTTTAAAATAAAAACATAAGGAAGAAAGAAAAGGGGAGGAAGGAAGAGAGAGAGGGAGGGAAGGAAAAGTATCTCCACTAACACTTGAACTTTCTTATGCTCCAAACATTTCAGTCTAATTGTATATTATTATTTAAAAACTATAGTAAAGCACTGCACTGTTGGTGGGAATGCAGACTGGTGCAGCCATTGTGGAAAAAAGTATGGAACTTCCTCAGAAAAATGAAAATGGAACTGCCTTTCGACCCAGCAATTCCACTACTGGGATTATACCCTAAGAATCCTGAAAAATCAATTCAAAAGAACCTATGCACTCCAATGTTCATAGCAGCACAATTCACAATAGCCAAGTGCTGGAAACAACCTAAGTGCCCATCTACAAATGAATGGATCAAGAAA